>CAUYPK010130205.1:0-104831 GCA_963574355.1 Loris lydekkerianus
TGCAAACCAAAACTACTTTGAGATACCATCTAACTCCAGTAAGAGTAGCCCACATCACAAAATCCCAAAACAATAGATGTTGGCGTGGATGTGAAGAAAAGGGAACACTTCTGCACTGCTGGTGGGAATGCAAGCTAGTACGTTCCTTTTGGAAGGAAGTTTGGAGAACACTCAGGGATCTAAACGTAGACCTACAGTTTGATCCTTGATCACTTCTAAGAGTTATGTAGTTGAGTCCCTGGGGAGTTTCAGGTATAAGATCATGTCATATGCAAAGAGTGAGAGTTTGACTTCCTCTGACCCCATTAGAATTCCCTTGATCCCCTCCTCTTGCCTGATTGAGATGGCTAGGACTTCCAGTACTATGATGAATAACAGTGGTGACAATGCATCCTTGTCTAGTTCCAGATCTGAATGAAAGTGCCTTCATTTTATTCCATTCAATGTGATACTGGCTGTGGGTTTCCTGTAGACAGCCTCTATCAGTTTAAGAAATGTCCCATGTAAGCGTATTTTCTTAAGTATTCTAATCAAGAAAGGATGCTGGATATTATCAAAAGCATTTTCTATATCATTTGAGAGAATCATAGAATCTTTGTTTTTTATTTTATTTATGTGGTGTATTATATTTATGGATTTCTATCCAGATGAACAAAAATAATTTTAGAAGAAAGACATTTGCACCAGAATGTTTATTGCAGCCCGATTCATAATTGCCAAGTTGTGGAAGCAGCCCAAATGCTCATCAACCATGAATGGATTAACAAATTGTGGTATTTATATATCATGGAATATAGTTCTATGGTATATAATAGTTGCAGCCATAAAAAGATGAAAACTACATCTTTCATGTTTACCTGAATGGAGTTGGAACATATTTTTCTTAGCAAGGTACCTCAAGAATGGGAAAATATATTCAATTTACTCAATAATATATGAAACCAATATAAGATCACTTACACATTCAAACAAATGATAAAACACAAAATTTGTTCAGCAAGAAGGGACAGAGAGGAGAGAGGAGGAGAGGAGGAGAGAGAGCGAGTGGAGGGGGGAAGTAGAACATTTGGTGGTATCTCACCTAATGTGCACAATGCAAGGGTACACTTCAAAATAACTAAGAGTAAATTATAAATGTCTTACAACCAAAGGTAAATAAGTAAGGAAATGATTATGTTAACCAGTTTGATTTAAGCATTTCACCTTGTATGTGTATACAGTTATGACTTAATAAAAAATTAAAATTTAAAAAATGGAGTTTTTGACCAAAGTGGCTTGGGAGATAACATGTAGGAAGTGTCTAAAATTATTCTTTTTTGTTTGTTTTGAGACAGAGCCTCACTATGCTGCCCTTGGTAGTGTGCCGCCATGGCGACACAGCTCACAGCAAACTCAAACTCTTGGGCTTAAGTGATTCTTTTGCCTCAGCTTCCCAAGTGGCTGGGACTACTGGCTGAAATTATCCTGGTTAATTAGCGCATGAAAAGGATCAATCAGTGAATTAGACTGGACCAATAACATTTCACAAAATGGTAAATGTGGTTGCTTTGTGGAGACACCAAATTCCTGTACAATTTGCCTATTTATAACTAAGAGGCATTTTGAACAGCACATGGGACATATTTTTGTTGAAAAGATTCAGTTTCAGTTCTCTTTGAAGATCAAAAGGCATATAAAATGGGAAAAGATTGAGGAAATATATGTCAAATATGATAATATCAAGTAAATGCAATTTCTTTAATATTATCCTGGGTTCTGAATTCAGAAACTTTGAGACTCATAGTAAGCCCCATGAAAACAATACTTAATATTAAAATTGTCTGTAATATATTTCAAATTGAAGTGACTGTTTTGTCCCATCCAGAAACTCTTTCCTCTCCTGCACATCTAGAGATTAACTTTGCCCATGTTCTGACAAAACAAAGACTTGACAAATCCATTCTCATGCAGTGCAATTTTGTAGGAGGAATACCACGCCTCTGCATTTATAGCCTTTGGAAAGGCCTCTGTGTTATACTGATGCCACTAATGGCCACGTTTCAGGTCATAATTTATTGTGAAAAGATCAGACAGCAGCTTGGGATGGAGTCTTTTTTGCTTCAATGTTAATTTCTAACAAACTCAGTAAACGTCTCAAATTGTGAAGGATATAAACACAATTGAGTTTATTTGTATCTCAAAGAATCCTGCCACAAAATTCCAAGGTTGACTTAAATTCATACAAGATTAGTAATTTTCTGAATGTTTATTTTTTTTTCTATTTTCTTAAACACTTGCTATATCATGAAATTACCTCCTAGGAATAGAATGTTCTCCATAGCTGAACAACTGACCTAGCTAAGCAAATATTCTTGTCATCAATTATCATTCTAAAATGTCTCAGAAAACATTCTTTAAAGTAATCCTTCCTCAAACCCTGTTTGAAACTGGATTTATACACTGAATAAGTGGGTAAACATTTTGTGGAATTAAATGGATGAAGGAGAAAATTCATTTTGTCATGCATAAAGTTGTTATCTTTAAAGGAATGCCTAAGTGTTATTCCTCCTTAAAATTCAGGGACCTCCAGATGGAGGATTATTAAACCAAGTAATTCCTGAATCATGGCTGGGATGTTGGTGAGGATTTGTGAGAATTAAGTTTATGAAAAAAGGGGAGCTGAAACAGTCCAATAGATATAGAAATGTTCTCTTTATTGACCAAACTTTAAATGTTCCTTTTTTTTTTTAATATTTTGTGATCAATGAGGGTACAAAGAATTAGGTTACACTGATTGCATTTGTTAAAGTCCCTCCTAAAATATGCCCTGCCCCCAAGAGATGTACCATGTACCACACCCCCATCCCCCTCCCTGCTCCCTTCTCTCTGCTCTCTCTCTTTTCCCTGCCCCCCACCTTGAATTGATTTGAATTTTTCTCTTATGAGATTATGTTATTAGATCACCTAATGATTTCATATTAGAATTGAGTACATTGGATTCTTGCTTCTTCATTCTTGTGATACTTTACTGAGAAGAATGTGTTCCACTTCCATCCATGTTAATACAAAAGATGTGAAGTCTCCATCTCTTTCAATGGCTGAATAGCAAGAATTTCATGGTATATCCATGGTATATCTTTACTCAACATTTTTCCTAGTCTCCTTCTTCACAAGAACTATGTCTCATACTAATTTTCAATTCTGTTAAGTAACTCGATAGTCATTCAGTGTTTTCTTAAATGGAGCATAAATATAATTATGAATTAAATATAAATTACCTCCAGTGTTATGTACAGCATATTCATATTACCAATAATAACAATCTAATGTTCTCGCCCTTCCAAATTGTCATTGATACAGGAATAATGATAAATACCCCTCTTAATAATCCAAGTTGCTTGTTCTATTTCCTCTCCCTTTATTTCTTTCTTTTTCCCTTTCTTAGTTGGGAACAATCATGAAATTTTGAATACAAACTAATTTTTAATGATTTTTATAGGATTGTTTAATTTATCTGTGGAAAGGATAATGGTATCGTGGTTATATAGGTGGGCATTTTATTTTTAGGTTATACACATGTTAATGTTATTAGAAAGACAGTAATATGATTCCTGTAATAAATACATATCTGTACAGACACAGACACATGAGCAAATTGACAAAAATGGTAATACATTTGTATTCTAGGTAGGGACTATATGGGTATTTCTTCTAAGTTTCTTTTGACCCTTTTGTATATTTAAAATATCTTATTATAAAATGTACAAAGCTATTTTTTTTTTACTTTGATTTCAAAGTCTTTCTTTTTTTTTTTTTATTAATCATAGCTGTGTACATTATTGTGATCATGGGGCACCATACACTGGTTTTACAGACGGTTTGACACATTTTCATCACACTGGTTAACATGCCTTCCTGGCATTTTCTTAGTTATTGTGTTGAGACATTTATATTCTACATTTACTAAGTTTCACATGTACCCTTGTAAGATGCACCACGGGTATAATTCCACCAATCACCTACAAAGCTATTTTGTAGATGTAGTCAAAGTCTGTCATCAATTGACTTTAGATTATCCCAAGTAATGTTTATAAGCATGATTCAATTACAGGCTTAGTAGTAGAACTTTTAAGCTTTCCTGAATAAGTAAAAATTCTGCCTGTGTGTTGAAGATTGAGCTCATGCCTTAAAGTTCTAGTTTCCCTTCTGAAGACCTACCCCATGGATGTTTGATTAGCCTAACCCATCTTCACAACTACATAAGCTCATTTATTGAAATAAATACTTTAATATAAAGTTTCTATTGCTTCTTGTCCTCTGGTTTTAAATCTTAACTAATATATCCCCTTTCCTCCAGAAACTTAGTTTATAGTTGTAGAGATATGTAAGTAAAATATATGTAAAAAACTATAATTTTATATATACATATATAATATGGAAAGATCAGTGCTATATTAGAGTTATCACAGATTCCTAAGGCAAACCATATGGGGGCACTTAGCTCAGATTGGAGGCAATTTCATATTGTCTTCATATCAAGACAAATGTATATCTTCCTCAACAAAGAAATGCATAATTTAAGATCTAGAAATCATGCGGTAATTGATAATGCAGTAAAGGAGTTTATTTTTGTATATATTTAAAGCTAAGCTATTCTATTAACATAGAATGTTAGATACAGAGACCGAAAACATTATTTTAAGGGGTTGTATGACTTCACTGACCACCATTTTGCAATGGAATTTTCTAACAATAAATTAAAAGGTTTACATTATAGGTAGTAATTTAGTTGTCTTCTCGATTTGGGGAAAACATATACCTTCCAATTTACATGTGTTTTGTGAATGGGTTCTTTGTTCAGTTACAGTCAAATCTGGCTACTTAAAGTTTGCATTTCTTACGTAGATGGCATAACTACTTGCCAAATAATATTATTTTTTTGTGCTCCTAGCACAATTTAAATTTTCTTAGCAGGACATATCTATAAAAGCCAATCTATTCATTTTCACATAAAGTGTGTATGGAGATTATGGATATCCAAGTAGAAAATAAATTGTTTGAAATCTAAAGATAAAGCATCAGCAAACTAAATAATATTCCAAGATTTCCCATTTTGCTCTAAAGCAGCAATACTACGACGGTAATGTAGAAGTATAGAGGATGGTGGTAGTAAACAGAACAAAGATGAAAAGGCTAGGATTTCTTGTTACCCTTTGATTAAGAAGCATCATCAACCTCTTTCATGTTCTAAATAAATAATTTAACATATGACATTATTATCCGTTTTTGTCAATCAGAGCCATTTTATCTCATTATTTCCTTATGGAACCTTCTATTTCCTGTTTTAAAACAACTGCTACTGTGAATGTAAAGACTTAATTAAATCCTAACTAGTTTGTTTTAATGATTCAAACATGAGCTATGTTTAGGAAGAAAGCCTAAACATTCAGATGCCTTTTAGTCAAGGAGCTAAATGAAAATTGGGAGAAAATTTTATGGGTAGATTTTTGTTTTGTCTAATGTATATGCAAAATAACCCACATCTTTGCTTTTATTTATCCATTGTTCAATCATAGGAAATTTCTATGGGAACCTACAGCAAAACTTACTGAAATATATATTTGGAAAAATCAACTGTATGTGAAGATAGAATGCCAAAATAAACAAAAATTCTTTTCTGAATACTCTGTATAAGCTGAACAATTACTGAAGGGAAGGCAATGCCTTAATCCAGTAAATGAGAAGTGTGGCCAAAGCAAGAGGACAGATTTAGCAATCTGGGTTCTGTTCCTCAGGACACATCTCAAATTGATTTTAGAAATCTGCTCAAGCTTCGAGGCTGACTAAAACCACCCTGCTTTTTACAAGTTCAGATGCTTAGAAAAGCATTTTCAAACAACACTCAGAACTTAGGAGAGAAAATAGTGCACTGAAAATGTTGCCAAACCCAATGGATAATTGATTTAATAACCTGTGCTTTTAAACAAACAACAACTTTAAAAATGGCCAAATCTTTCTCAAAAAGATCATGGTACATAAACGATGGGGGGAAATTTTCTTGATCAACAGCCACCATTAAAAAACAAACAAACAAACAAACAAAAAAAAAACTTTTGGTTTGAGAAGTTTTTTCCTTATTTCCTGCATTTTTTTTTTAAATGAAAGTTAATCCATGATATTCTTTTAAACATTTTTTTACAGTTTACAAAAATCTAATGCCTATTTAGTTACTAAGCCATTATAAGGAACAAGCTATTCCAAATGCTTCAGTTCTGTGTCATTTTCTTCTCCTAAACCTGGTCAGAGAGGCCACAGATCATTACTTTATCTATAAAGACTTGTCTCCTGGGTGTGAGGCAGAATAGTCATTGTGGAAGTCGGGAATTGTCTGTGTACCCCACCCCTGTGATTAACTCAGACAAGAAGGGATGTGGCAAGAGCAGATCCTGGAAAACTCAAACTTGAGATAGAAACCATGTTCTTGTTTTTCTCAACTGATTGTGCTCTAACAGTGCCAAATGATCCTGCAAGTTGGGAAGGGTGATCTGGAAGGCAGAGTGGGAAACGACAGCAAAAAGGAAGAAAATCTCCACTTCTCGAATATTCTTTTTATAATTTAAAGCATTATTAGAGTGTCATAAAGTGACTTTCTTTTTTGGTTAAGGTTTTTGCTTGATGCATATGCTTGTCTGCTTTTATTTTAATCTTTATGATTATTGTACCTTTCTAGAAAAAATATTTAAAGTTTATTTTATGTTTATAATTAAGTCCAATAAAATTTAAATGATAATTTTAATGGATTAAACACAAGAGAGTTAGTAGGATGTGTGCCCTGTAAGGCAACTGCCAGCATTCTTGGCTCTTCCCAGAGACACCTGTAGTGCGAATCAGAATCTGCAGTTGTGAGAATCAGAATGCCTCTATGAATTGGCAAATGTCTCCTGTGGGGCCAAGCTTCTCCCTCTATAGCCAACTGAAAACCTCTGCTTTAAAGAGAAAATAAAAAGCCATGCCAAAGACCTAGTTAATTATATAATTATGAAAATATAGTGCAAAAATAATGTTAGAAAACAATAAAGAGAAGAAAGTCAAATGGAAAGATGGCTGAAAATATGTTTGAGAGTAGATTCATAACTAAAGAACTCTATTTTTTTCTTCCCCAGAGAAGTAATAGTGGAACAGCTATTAAAAGTGAGAGGGCGTTGTGATGCTTGTAGACTTTTAGTGGTTTGATAAAGGATATGACTTAGGATTTGCCAAAACAACTTGCCAAGGAATATTGAGGAGCAGCTGAGGTTGAATAATGACCTGAAATGGTGCCAATCGGCAAGCTGATGAAGTCTTCCTGAGCCATGTTCAGCCACAAGGGAACCAGGAAGCAGAAAACAAATGCTGAGACTGATCAGAGTTTGAAGGTTCCATAGGGCAGGTGCAGCTGGAGAAAGATGGAAAGAAATTAGATCTGAGGATAGAATGTAGGTAAAATGATTCATGATTAGGTTCATGCTCAGCCTTGAGAAGAAAATGAGCAACAGAGGGAAAAATAGAGGAGGAGTGGGTAAAATATTAAGGCATTACAGGTTTTGATAAATTCTAAAAATATACTTCACGTAACTAATAAAGTGAAGCTCTAAAAACGTGTAGTTATTCAAAGGGTTGAGTGTATGTATATTCATTTAAGAAGGGACCCCACAGTATTTAATGGGCAAATACTATGCATCAATTCCATTACCTCTGTGTATCAGATATATACACACTTGAAAATTTATATGCCTCTTTGTTAATATCCAGGGCATATATGAATATATACTAAATCTATATCTATCTCTGGTTAACATTTGAGAGTTTTGTTAACTTATTTTCAGAAATCGTTGATTTCTTATGTCATGATAACAGAAAGTAAATGTGCTCATATAATCAATTTGTTAATCAAGTAGGACTTATTAGATTTATTAGAGAGTTTCCATTTGTCTCTTCACATTCCTTTAAGGTTGTAGAGAAAATTACTTCTCTACCACTAGATGAAAATATGGAAAGGACCCCATAATGTCTCATTGCTTTTGGACAGTATAAGATCTATGGTCCCTTTAACTTGCAAACACCATCTCCTTACTTCAGCAAACTAAAGTATCTAGTCACAAATATTAACTTGTATTTTAATCTCTGTTAAAGATCATTTGCCTTCCTATTCCTCTGACAGGTGGGATTAGCCTTCAGGGGGGCTTCTGGCTATCAGAAAATTAGTTGGAGTGGATGTCACTGTTCTTGTTACAAAATTCTAACCCTACTGCCACATGCTATTTCTAATATCTTAGGTGGGTCTGAAGGGAGAGAACATACAAAAGAAGCCACAGAACATTCCTTTTTGACCAGCACTGCTGCATGCAGCCTCGTGCAAGCTGCTTCTAACAGGTAGTTAGAGGTATGGTTCTTCTTGCAGGGTATTTTCTGTGTTCCATAAAGGTACTTGTTAGTTTCCCTTAGACAATCCTTTCCATGGTGTGAGGGATGCCTCTCTGCTGCTGGCCACTGTGGATCCGCTGTAGCTTTTGCCAGCAGAAGGCACATACTATAGACATTCTGTTGCCATAGGAGGCTTTGCTCTGGGTGGGGGTCATTTGTAATGACTACCCCCCTCCCCGGCTAATGTTCCCTTCTGCATGACACACCCAGTCCCTGGGATTCATGTACTTTGACCTGCCTGCCCCCAGTTGGGACTGCTGCTTCTTTCCAGCTGCAGCTCCCTATTCTACTGCCAAGAATGCTATTTCTTCCTCAGTCATGAGTCAACATTTTGTCTCCCACTAGAGGGAATACAAGTCAAGCATGCTGAGCGTGCCTATTCAAACCCCTCTCACCAGGTTCTGGATGAAAATGTGCCATCTCCACCCTTTGCCTCTTTTGGAAGAGAGAGTGAGAGTCTCTGTACAGCAATTATTCTCACAAAAGCTCAGCTCTTTTGACTCTTAAATTACCTCCATTTGTTATATCTATTTTATCTTTAATCTGATGAAGAAGCCTCAGGATGGGGAGCACAAGTATTTTGTAACTGGTCTTCATATATTTTCACTGAAACCTTAATTTCAGTGTAGAGAACAATTAACATTTTTATTAGTAAATTTTCATAACTGATACTTTAGACAAACTTCCACTTTAACATCTTGCTGTATATCTAAAGAAGAAAATGTATAAAGAGGGCCTATATGCATCTCTGAGCTTGATAAGTCACTGGGCTTAGGGGTACAAACATTGCTAGAAGGTGATATAATATGCAATGTGCAAAGGGGAAGAAAACTACAAACAATTAAACAAATGGTGACTTTCTGAATCTGTTGTGTTCTCTACTCACAAGGGAGGAGCAGGAGGAGTTGGCCCAACATTCAAATTCTGGAAGAGGCCTTGCATGAAGCTCTGCTCCTAGATGGGCTCCCTGAAGTACCCAGACCCACTGTGAGAGACAGAATTGTATATCAGGTTCTGTTGGTGAAGAATTCCAGACAATTATCCAAAGGGCTTGCTGTAGACTGAATTATGCTCTCCCCAACTCATATGTTAAAGCTCTAACCCGCATTATGACTACAGCTGGAGTTAGAGCCTATAACATGCTATTAAGGTTAACAAAGTCATAAGAACAGGGTCTTAATCTGATAGAATTTGTGTCCTAAGAAGAAGAGGAAGAAATAGCAGAAATCTCTCTCTGTTTCTCTCCACAAAGAAACATAAAAATGGCCGTATGAAGACATAAAGAGAAGGCAGCCCTCTACCAGCCTGGAAGAGAATCCTTGCCAGTTATCAATGCTGGCAGCAACTTGATCTTGGTCTTCTAGCCTCCCAAACTGTGAGAAAATAAGCACAAGTTGTTTAGCCACCCAGTCCATATGTTATTTCATACTCATACCAATAGCATGACACTTGAGAGATTAAGGAACGTGAGACTCAGAGAAAAGTCAGATTTTCTTATTTTCAATACAGTGCTCTTCTCCCTATCCCACAATGATGTTTTAAGAGTATTATGGTTCCTTTGGGCAGTAAGTAACCCAAACATAAATGAATTCTGAGTTTATGATTCAATCACATGTCTTTAGTGTATATGGATAGGAGAAAAAAAATCAAGTTTTCCCAGGATCATGGAGGTCTATTTTGAAGGATTTATCTATTCTCATTTCAAAGCTGTGTGTGCATATTATGTGTGTGTTCATGAAAATGATGGGTCATGAAGACAGCCAAAATATACAATGATTACTACATCATCCTTTGAGTTTCATGTATTAATAAGCAGTAATCTTTCTCTTCTCATATAAAACTAGGTATTATCACAATCAATAGTCTTTTCCTTTTTAGTTTCTTATTGTGGGTAAACTTGGTATGGAATTACACTTATTTCTGTAAGTCAAGAAAACTTGTGGAGATGTAAAGGACTGAAAGAATCACATAAAATACTTAAAGAATATTGATGGAAGATACTTCCCTCTTTTTTTGAACACTGGTGACATTTTTCATTTTTTAAGTATTTTTATACTTTTGGCATTTCATTGGGAAAAATATATTTGGAGATTTAATAACAAAATAGAACTCTCATTATAAGGGCATTTTCATAGTCTGAAATTTATCATTCATGTTGTCAAACACATTTCTCAGTTTGATTTCTACATAATTATTTGAATTATTTTTATATAACCCATGATTTGGATTGGATAGTAGCCATCAGTAATTTTACAATGATCATTTGTGGTGTGATACTGTGACATTCTAATAATAGAGATACAACAATTTTCTTTGCTAAAATCTACTTTGATATAATTAGCTAATCCAGTTTTCCTTTTATTACTATTTGCATAAATATGGTATAGCTTTTTCTGCCCAACAACTTTCATTTCATTGTCCTATTTAACCACTCATATTTAATATGATTATTAATATTTTATATTTAAAGATGCTACTTTTTAGTTTATTTTGTTCCTTCTGTTATTTATTCCAGAATTTATCATTAATTCAATTTCAATTTATAAATTGTTTTCATGACATCTTATCTTTCTGTGGCCATTTTGAGTATTTTCTCTAGGGATTGGAAATATACATACTTATACTTTTAATGCCTAATTAAAATCAATATTTTATAACTTCATGGGAAATGGAGATGACTTATCAGTCTTTAGAGATGTTTACCCTCCTCTTTGTATGATACTATGTCTTATAAATTATGTATATTCTATGAAAATCCCTTCAACCAAGTTACATTTTCCTTCTATGGTCGAACACATTTTACAAACTCATGATGGGCTTGCCACCTATAGAGCAGTGAGTAGGACACCAGCCACATACACTAAGGCTGGTGGATTTGAGCCTGGCATAGGCCTGCTAAACAAAAATGACAACTGCAACCAAAAATAGCCGGGCATTGGTGGGCTTCTGTAGTCCCAGCTACTCGGGAGGCTAAGGCAAGAGAATCACTTAAGCCCAGGAGTTTGAGGTTGCTATGAGCTGGGATGTCATAGCACTCTATCTAGGATGACACAGTGAGACTCTGTAAAAAAAAAAAAAAAAACCCCTCAGGATGAACATACTAGTCTATAACATTAACCTAATATTTATTATTTCTTTTGTTCTGCTTCCCTTAGTGACATTTAAAATTCCCCTCTGGTAGTCTGTCTAAAGAAGGTCCTGTAATGATTTTTTTTTTTAGTGGACATCTGCTTGAGATTAACTTTCTTCATCTTCATCATATAAATGTATCTTTATTCAACTATCATTCCTTAAGGATATTTTTGCTGCATATAAAATTACAAGTTGACAGTCTTTACTTTTGGTACTTTCAAATGTCTACTGCTCCCCCCAAAGAGGTAACTACATAAAGGGATGAATATGCTTATATTTTTGTTTGTGGGAATCATTTTATAATGTTGATATACATCAAAACATCGTGTTGTACTTCTTAAATATAAACAATATTTATTGTTAATGATATCTTAATAAAACTAGGAAAAATGGGTCATTTCCTTGTGATAGCTGTATTTTTGATGAGCAATCTAATGTCATTCCAATTGGTATGGTCTAGGACAGCGGTTTTCAACCTGTGGGTTGCAACTCCTTTGGGGGCCTCCTGCTTATCAGATATTTACATTATGATTCATAACAGTAGAAAAATTACAGTTATGAAGTAGCAACAAAAATAGTGTTATGGTTGGGGGTCACCACAACATGAGGAACTGTATTAAAGGGTTCGTGGCATTAGGAAGGTTCAGAACCACTGGTCTAGGATATAATCCAACATTACTCAGCATAAAAAGAAACAGGAAAATCTGAACTTGGGTGGGAAAAGATGATCAAAATATGCCCTTTATTGTGCTAAGCCTGGGTAATAGGTGAATGAGAAAGATTAAAAAGGACCACTGGGAGTAAGAGACAGAAAACCCTCCCCAGATACTTCTGTTGTGAATCCACAAAGATATCAAGCAAAATAGAGGCTGATGGTACCTGTGATGTAAGAGGCTTTCTCATACAGTGATAAAGTAGGTTGTCATCTTTTATAAGCAGAATAACTTCGTTATCTTTGAAAAGAAAGTTTTTAATTCTATTAAATACGTAAGAAAGTTTGCATTACATTAAGACCTATGCTCTTATATAAACATGCCATCTCTCATTTACCAATTGAGCATTTTATGGGAATCGCCTATCACATTCATACATAGAACAATTATCACACTCATGTCCTTAAACTCAAACATTAATATTTCTTGCTTAGTGGAAAAGATTATTATTTTAGATTTAGTTCTTATCTGTAAGGAACCAATCTATTTTTTCGGAAATGTAAGACATGTTCTCTTATTCCAAGGATTAAAATAAAATGTGAAAATAATAACACTGTCTTCATATATAATAAAAATATAATTTGAAATCTGGAAATACATTAATTTAATTTTGTTTGTCCTTTTCTTTAGTGATGAACAAATGGGACCTTGAGTGAATAAGTTGAGCACCTTGAATAACAGGGTGAATTAATGATGGAGTCATTAATTAATATTTTTTGCTAGCACATGGCATATTTAGAGGGTTCCAGAAGAGGGATATTTCCTCAGCATACTGGACACAAAATCAAATGGATATCATATTAATTTTAAGAAATAGCCCACTTTTAGAAATAGCTTTTTTTTTTAGCTGCTTTATTTTGTTAAACATTTTATAAAGTAAAGAAGGCAACATAATATAATATAAGAAATACATATTTTTGATCCACAGAACTCTGAAATCAAATCAATTTTCTATCCCTTAGTAGCTATAAGCTACTTTTTATGAACTTGAAAATGAGTTGTTCTTAATGAAGAACTGACCTTGGAAGTGAGGAGTAGGTATCACCCATTTGTTCTTTGCCTTCATTGGCTGAAATGTCCTTGTAATTTGATGATTGTGTAGCCTAATTCACTAATTATGTAATTCATTTATGTAAAAACTCAGAAAGGAAAATGAGCTAAATAATTCCTAATAACCTAAACAATTCATATTTTATTTGAAAACTTACACATGACTACCAGTAATTATTATCACCTTTTGCTGTCATATCCTAAAGTTAATAAGCTGATACCAAGAATGATGACACAAAGTGTCTGTGATTTCCAGTTATTATCTTCAAAAGGCGTGTCTTCATTAGGCAGGATGTGGAAATGTTTGCTTAAAGGTGAGAAGTAAGCCTTAAAACAATAAAACTGCCGGAGGAAAAGCTAAAATCCCTGACACAGCTCTTGGGAAGGGATGGTTACCCCTGAAAATGAGAGCGGAAGCACCAGGTGAGTTCACTGGCTGAGTCCATCATGGGAAAATGCGCCTCACCAGCTTCTCTTGCTGATTCACCTTTGCTGTATTAACAATATCTTTCTGAATTTGTGCTCCAAATGAGTAGAAATCTAGTAGCTCAATGTGTGCCATGAGTTATGGCTCATCCTATTTGCTGTAATAACTTTTTCATTAGTCTGTTCATTAGTACTGAAGATAAAGGTAAATACTTCTCTGCACATAGCCACCACACATCGAGGGCTTATGCAAGTGAGGGGAGGGAGGAAAACCTAAAAATAGTGTCTGGGGGTGGTGGAAGGGGTTCATTAAGTGGAAGGAGCCTGTTCCAGGATGTGGCTACAACTGAAAGACAAAAACTTGCTTGTCTGCATTAATTTTCTGTTCTCATCCAGCTACATTGGAAGAGCAGGAAGATGTAGCAGGTAGGGTGGTAATGAATTTCCTCCATAACCCCCCCCCTTTTTTTTTAGACAGAGTCTTACTTTGTCATCCCCGGTAGAGTGCCATGCCATCATAGATCACAGCAACCTCAAACTCTTGGGCTCAAGGGATTTCTTGCCTCAGCCTCCCAAGTAGCTGGGACTACAGGCACCTGCACAACACCGGGCTATTTTTAGAGATGGGGGGGGTCTTGCTCTGGCTCAGGCTGGTCTTGAACTCAGGCAATCCACCCATCTCAGCCTCCGGAGTGCTAGGATTACAGGCATTGAGCCACCACACCCAGCCTGCGTGGAGAATGAGGGCCTGACATTCTCTGAAGTTTCTAAGAAAAATCATTAGTCCCCCCTCCCCCATGGGCCATTATGGACAATGAGGGGACAAAGCATGTTCTGGGCAAACCTATTGTGCAAGGTATGATACTTTTTTTTTTACATCTTTGTACAGACATCTCTGTCAGTGTCTACATCTGGCTGTATCCAACCTTTAAAGGGGGTGTCCAACCTTTAATTTTCTTGTGGCACATTGGAAGAAGAGTTGTCTTGGGCCACACATTAAAAACACAAAAAGCAATGAGATCTGTTGAGGAAAAAGTAAAATGTCCATAAAGTTTCATGTATAATTTTTGTGATATCCAACACCACAGATTAGCAAAACAGGCCTTAAATAATCTGCATGTGGCCCACAGGCCACAGTTTTGATACCCCTGCAAATTTGCTCCCTCAGTCTCTGCTATGAATTCTTCTTTTGGCAGAGAGCAGATGCTTCAAATTCAAAACCATCTCTTACCTCTATCCACTCCACCAGATCAATAGATATATGGCAGAGGAGGACTTTTCAACTAAAATTATAAGCATTTAATTTCCAATATACAATGGTCATTCTGAGGGATAAACACCCCTGTAAGTATGTGCTCCTTCCTAGGACATTGTAATCTTACGTCAAAGTATAGAAAGATGTATACTCAAGAGAAAAATCAAACCAAAAAAACAACTTCCTCTGGAAATAGTGTAGGCCTCTTAAAGGCTTCATTAAAGCCAATAACTGTCCTGAAAATGTAAAAGTATCCGGAAAGAAAGCCTGACCATTGACAAGAGCCAGTGTCTGTGCTCCGTTGGGTCCTTCCACTCCTCGTGTGCACCCTTACTGGCCACCCGTAGACACTCAGCACTGCCCTGTCCGAACAGAAATGGTCCTAGAGGTGAAGAAGGGTGCTGCTTTCCCTGTCTCAGTGGGGAATCGTTTTCTTCCTCTTTCTGTGCTCCCTCTGTGTCTACAAAACAATAACCATCCCAGAGTCTGAAAACTGGCTTTATATTCTGATTACTGTCTCACAACTGGATTCAATCTTCTACCACTTCTAGTCCAAAATGATGCTCCCAAATTTGGCAGCTATTTTCAATTTATACTAAATATGGTTTAGATGTCAATAGTGCATATTTTGTTAGCATTCACAGGGATTTTTTTCACTTTAAAGAAAATAAATATTCCTGAAATTAGTCTTTATTTTGTGATGTATTACTGGCATGTGTGCCATGATGTGAAGAATTGCTGTTAAGCTGTTATTCTTTCTGCTTGGCCAAGAAAAGAAGCAAGAAGAATGAGCTTTCAGGTTCCCTGAGGAAAGGATATGTTCTATTACCGTCCTTTTAATATCATTGAAATAGTTTTAATGTTCTCAGTTTTTATGTATCTTGTTTTATTCTGCTTTTAAAATTAATTCTGCTTGTTTAGCTAGAGGTCAAGAGATGAGATTTAAAATTTATGCTGAATTCAGCACGTAGTTTAGACCCACTGTATCTTTAATATTATTCAAAGTTCCTTAATGATAAATTGCAAAAGTGAAGATAATCTTTCACTCCTTTCAGTTTCCATTCCTTGTGTCATGTGACTTTGAAGCTCTTTCTGTCAAGAACTGGAGTCTGGGGAAAACAAAGAGCCGGGGTCTATTGTCTCTGGGTTGATCTTGTGACTTGCTTTGGTCAATAGAATGCAGCAAAACCCTGATGATGTTCACATTCCAAACCTAGACCTTGAGAGGCCTTGTGTAATCCCACCTGCTGTCCTGGGACCTCTGCCTTCCCATGGAAGCCAGCCTGGGCTAATCAAGAGGAACAGAAGGTTCCATGTGGCCCATAGTCAAACCAGTCTTCTACCTATCCAGTAATAATTCAGAAAAACCCATGGTCTCAAGTGAGACAATAAGTGTCTCCCTGAACCCATCCCTGAGGGCTAATACATAAAATCATTAACTGAAAAGTGATGTTTTAAGCCATTAAATTTTGTATTACTTTGTTATGTTGCTAAATGTTTATATCTAGCAGCTATATTTTGTGATAAGTATACAGTATAAGGTCACTCATATGCCTCCTAAGAGCTATAAGGCAAATTTTAAATGTTTTAACATTATCATCAAGGTCTTTTATAATTTTCTCTGGATTAATATTTCTGGACTCCATCCTGGTTCTTATTTTTTGCCTTATATTCTTAATTCATACACTTTACACGTTTTCTTCATAAAATACTGTTTCCTGTGACTCTGTATTTCCTTATTTTATATGAGTTGCACCCTCTGACTAAGCTACACTCACCCTTCTCCTCTCCTTATGAACTTAGACATTTTCTCCAGAGCTACTTCTAATGTTATTGATGCCATACAGAATTTTTGCAGCTCTCCAAGAAGAAGGGAGTCCTTGACTCTCACTGTTTTCACAACACTTTCCATATATCTCTCATTTATAGCATCTATCACATGGCTCTGCACAGTTTCTATCTCTAGAACCCAGCAGAACAGTAGACGTAGCTACTATTCTGTTAGATTCTAGTAGATTCCATATTCCAAATTCCACAATTTGTTCTTTACTCTCCAATCCCACCTCCTAGGAGATAAACTTCCTCAATGCAGCCAGCATCTCTGAGTCAATTCTAACTTAGTTCTTTAAAAGCATTGTGCCTTTCCTTAGTTTTTTAGAAGCTTTTAGTCAATCTTGTTTGTTTGCTTAGAAAATCTCATAGCAAAAAAAAGAAAAAAGTAAATAAAGATGAGAGCTGCTCAAACTTATCTACGAAAATGTAAGCAAGGAATTAATGTCAGTTATCTTTGTTTTATGGAGTCATAGAAAAAGCTAATTGAAGCATTGGCTGCACTGAAAACCTGAAGGACAAAGTAGTGTCATAAGATATGCCAGCAAGAAAGGAATGGAATCAAAACCTAAGAAATTTTGGTGGGAAATAAATCCCTGTTTCCTTAAAAGACAGTTAAATAGTGTGTATGTCGTTAAAGGAAGCTACAATAAACACATGTCAGCTCTTTACATTTTGGTACATTTCTGTCAGTCTTTGTCAGAGATTTTTGTCTTTAAGCACACTTAGCTTGACTGAAAGTTTTTTCTGGTTAAAATAATTTTTTTGCTACTTTAAATGGACACTAAGTAATCTCAAATGCATAAAGGTCAGCATGATATAAGAGAATAAAATACATTTAAGAAGTGGCATTCCTTCCTCCTGACCTTAATTTCTAAAGTAACGTATGCTCAAGGTTAAAAAATTTTAAGAATACCAAAATATATAAGCTATAAGATCCTATGATCTATTCTTCTGAGCAAGTATCATAAATGCTTTGTATATAATCCTTCAGGTCTATTTTTTTCTGTGCCTATAAGAACTTTATTCTCGTTTAATAGCAGATAATGGGTAATTATGCTAGATGCCCTTTGTTATCCCTTCTCAGAGTTGTGGGTATATAATTATTATTAAAATAAAATTCACATATCTAATTATTGTTTTAAATCACTCATAAAAATCATACTTTTTTAAATTTTAAATAAGGTCAGTGAGGGACAATGCTTTGAACTTTCATCCACTGAAAGTATGTGCAATGCACAGAATTTAGTGATGCTGGGTTATGACTTATGAATTAAGACACGTAAGTGTAAATACTTGGCTTGTACCACAAATACAAGTGAGATTTTCCATTAGCTCTTTCATTTTATGAGTTGTGGTTTAACATTCTCACCACACTGTAAACATCTGGACTACAACACACTGGTGGAGCTGGCACATAACATGAAAATGCTACCATCCTACAGCATTTTCGTTGAGCCTTTCTAGGTGAAAATATTTTTATTGGAGAAACAAGGTAGGTATGTTCTAGCAAATTGCAGTAACAAGAAAGAAAATTTTAAGATTTCCTTTCAGATGTTTATAGCTTAGATTGTTCCAAGTGAAATGCAAATTTTTCACTTATGTCTATGTTTATATGACAGAAGAAATTTAGCAATTTGAAATACATATTTTTCAGGGAAAACACAAAACTTTATTGTTTTCCTTTGGTAAATTATCTGGTCTATGCCAGAGAGTTTCTAACTGCAGAACCATGACTTACCCTTTGCTATGTAAGACTAAGTGTGACTTCCTTTCTGCATCTAATTTTATTCGGTCAACGTTTATTATGATGTACATGAACCATGTAGAGAACGCAACCTACACCCATTCAGGCAATTCATTCAATTTGACAAGAGAGAGAAATAAGGAGAGATAAATAAGAATCCTGTATAAATAAGATACAAATAAGTTAAGATTTTGAGCAAGAGAAGGAAAGAAAATAGGCCATTAACATGGTCCGTAGAAGGCAAAAATAAGCTAATTTTACTATGAAATATTTATTTAGCCAATGTTCCCAATATGTCAGTTAAGGCTCAGAAAAAGGAACTAAGAAAAGCCCAAGAAACCTTTTAATAGCTTCAGATGTCAATGTACTGATGGAATAAAAATCTGCTTAACATGTCTACTGAATGGGAACTGGAAATATTAACAAAATAAAGAAATAGCTTAAACATGTTAAATGATTGTTATGTATCAGTATGTAAGGATTATTATCCCATTTCATCTCAAAGGTCTATTAGGTAGGCAGCTATAAAGTGGACACAATGGTTAACTGTTTTGTACAAAATCACATAATTGGGAGGCGGATTCAAATTCAGGCCAAGTGACTCCTGAGATCCTTCTCTAAAAATGTCACTTTAGTACCTACTTACCTATTCAAGATAGTAAGCAAGATCTCTAACAGCATCGGGAATATATGAATAGTTCTGACCCACAAAATATGCAATTTTTAGAGATCTATTTCCATTCTGTATTCAGACATCCATATGCTTCCTGTTCTCAGGGGAAAAAATACCACGTCTGAAAGGTGTTTGTTGGAGAGAGGAACAAACAAGCATGTGGGGATTTGTAGGCAGCCTATAATTTAGACATTGAATTCTAGGTTTGATATTTACCTAAGCAGATGATTTTTTTTTTTTTTTTTTTACTTGAAAGATGCCAAACTTTGCCATGTAAGCCGCAAAGGAAGCTTATAATGATGGATGTTGTCAATTTCAGAAGCTGACAAAGACACTTAATGAGAAGAACATGAAAATGAAAACTTATCGTATGTTCAAAAGAAGCAAATTGAAATGAAGGAACTTAGAATTATTATCTTCAAAATATGTATAGGGAAGAGGCATACAAACATAATTGAGAAATTCATAGTAGAAAAAAGAAATCACAAATTGATATTTAGGGGACTTTTAAAAGCAATTTTTAGATCATCTACAGCTAATATGTAAAAACCATAGGAAAGATCCTTCAAGATCTCACTCATCTTAGGATATTTGATACATCAATATTTTATCTATCCCTCTCTTTTTAGCTTATTGTCTCTCTTTTCTCCAAGCTTTCCTTCTACCTTACTTTTTTGTGTATTTTGAATTTCTCACCTATCATAACAGCTCTTTGTCTCCTTAATTAAACATTGAGCTCTTCAACAGCTGGAAATTTATCACATTGATCAATATGTACTTAATACTTATCATAGTGCCTGAGTCTCCACAAACATTTTAAAAAGACATTGCTTTATTATTGCAAGCAGCAGTGGGTAGATTGATGGGATAGATAAAAGTTCCACACACACTTAATCTGGAAATTATATAGATAACTTTAATGTAATGTGGACAGCATTAAGGGATCTTCATAGACTCTAAAACAAACAAGAAAAGCAAGCAAGTAAAAAAAAAAAAAAAAAATAGCATTCAAAATCATTCCTAAAACAGTACCCATAAAGAATTGGGTTGGGTGTAATAAAATTTTATTGAAGGAAACTATAAAAAAGCAATTGTATTGATTTCATTATAAGCAAGAGAGTATATGAATAAGAAGAACATCTATAGACAAAAAGATAAAAATAAAAAGGAAAAATCCAAGAGCAATATTGTCTCGCTGTCTCTTGGGAGGGGTGGGTGATGAATGAGGTAAAAATGATCAAGTTAACTAGGATGAGTAAGGCATCAAACATTTGGGACAGTTTGGGAGGGAAACCAGGTCAATGTGCACATATGCTGCTGTGACGATCACAGGATATTGTGTTTGAATAGAGATCTTGGAAACAGATGGAAATATAAAACTGAAATCTTAGTAAGTAATTGGGCCTAATATCTGAATGTTATTGATATAAGATAGTTAACCTTATGTCAGTGGCTTTTCTTAAGAACCAAATGAAGAAAGACTGAAGGACCAAGTATGAATCCTTGGGAGGCCATTGTTACTGTAGGTCAGACAGGAAAAAAAGCCAACAAAGAAATTAATGATGATGATGTTATAGCTCTAACATCTGCCAGTTACTGAGCAACTATTCTGAGCCAGGACTGCGACGAGAGCTTTGCATTAAATGTTCACAACACCATCTTTAGGTAAAGAGGTAAATTTGGTAGAATTTCATAAAATGAAAAAGCAATTTTTCAGTTATCAAGACGGCACATTTTGGGGAAGGTCATAGTCAAATCTTACTAAAATTCGAAATGGGTTAAGAGAATTTCTAGGCTCTGGCTAAGGTGAGTACAGCAAACTAGAAAGCTTGATGGGATCAGTGACTTTAGGAAGGCAGGTAGAGGGCCTTTCTTCTGTTCAATTAGAGAGGATAGCCAAAAATAGCCCAACTGGCTAAAATGATTTTATACTAAAATGAGCATGGTATTACTGTGACTGTTCAAGAGATTAGACTATTTAGAGATTGCCAATAAGCTTAACTGTTACACATGTAATTTTGTTCACTTAATGGTGAATTTGACAGAATCAATAAATAGATAATATAGATTTTTCTAAAAAATAATAGTTCTAAGAGTAATAATTATCCTTCATTCATTAAGACATATAATAACCAAGGGGTTCTATTAGTCCTGATACCAATAGTCTTTAGAGAAGATCTTATTACATGATTCATAGTTGACAAAATTGAGAACTGGATTATGTAATTTGTCCAATTAGCCTGCTATAAGTGACAGAAACAGAGTACCAGAGCTGAGTTGCATGGTCCCTTAGCCCACCTATTCTTACTATTCCACATTGCCCCCTCCTTCAGTAAGGAGATGTAGTATTAACCTGTCTGCATCTAAATGGAAGGGTGAAATGTCTGATTTATACCAACTAAGGCATTGTGTCTAATTCCCACAAATATTAACAGTTTTGTTATTAACCCGAAGTGTTGGATAACTGGCCTCAAAACTTCTGGCAGTTTAATAGTTCAGTTTCTGAAAAGGTTGTCCATGTTAAACAATGGGCAGAGAAGAACCTGATTAATACTGTCCTCCTTATGAAACTTATACTTCCATAGAAAATAAACAAGAATGTCACAAATGTGAGTTGTGCTCTAGAATGATAGGATTATGTCAGTTTCAGAGGTGAAGAATGAGAGGTCACCATTACAGTAAGCCCTGCGCTGACAGATGTATTGTTCTTATGTTTTTATAATATCCACAGAATTTCCATCTGAGATCATTTTTAATTTATAACACACATTATCTCTCTTGATCCATCTTTTCTCAAGGTATGTGATGCTGAGGTTTTGTTTTTATTATCCCATCCACATGTGGTTGGCCTACACAAACACACACACACCCTGCCTGGGTTTTTTCCAGCACAAATACAAGTGGAATTCACACTATGGGAAGAGGAGCTTAGTTAAAGGTTGATGTAAAGGTTAATTAATGTTCAGACTCAAGTTTATATGGCACGGCCAAATGCTAGAAAATGACAATGAGAAACAAAGCACTGAGAAACTTAGAAGAAACATATTTTCTATTTTTTCATTCAAGAAACATAATGAATACTGTCCCTAAACACATGCATAGGAAGTGAGGGATAGCACATCATTTGAGCAAAGTTGAGAGCCCCATAGGCTCGTAAGCACTTTTACCTAAAAATGCCACCAATTTTGCTAATGCAGTTAATCTCTCTCTCTTTGTCACTCTCCCTCTCTCTCTCACACACACACCCCTAATAAAAAGAAATAAGTTTTATGAATAGTATTCAGTCAGGAATGTCACAGCGATTTACCAGTTTTACTTTTTTTTTTTTTTTTATAGAGTCTCACTTTGCAGTCCTCGGTAGAGTACTATGGCATCACAGCTCACGGCAACCTCAAACTCTTGAGCTCAAGCAATCCCCTTGCCTCAGCCCTCAAGTAGCTGACACTAGAGGTGCCCACCACAATACCCAGATATTTTTAGAGACGGGGTCTCCTCTGGCTCAGGCTGGTCTTGAACCTGCAAGCTCAGGCAATCTACCTACCTCACCAGTTTTACTTTCTAAAAAAATGACATATCTCAGGGCAGGGTGGCTCAGGACTGTAACAGAACATTGGGAGGCTGAGGCCGGTGGATTGCTTGAGCTCAGGAATTTGAGAGCAGCCTGAGTAAGAACAAGACCCCATCTCTACTAAAAATGGAAAAAACTAGCTGGGCATTGTGGCAGGTACCTCTGTAGTCCCAAATACTTGGGATACTGAGACAAGAGGATGGTTTGAGTGCAAGAGTTTGAGGTTGCTGTGAGATGTGACACCATGGCACTCTACTCAGGGTGACAAAGTGAGACTCTCTCTCTCTCTCTCTCAAAAAAAAAAAAAAAAAAATATATATATATATATAAACATACTATATATATATATATATATATGAATGAAATGGTTAAGTATAAAAACTAACTGGAGAGAAACCAGACAGAAGAAGGGTAAGTTTCACATGTAGGGTATTGAGGGTACATTCAGAACCAAGAAAAAGCCTAGGCAGGAAAGATCCTGTGAAATTAGGGAAGAGCTAAAATGTGAGCACACTGCAATATGTTCATGGATGTGAAAGATACTTTAAAAGGGTAGAAAGTTGTAGCTACAAAGTGGCCTATTAATTTGCAGGCACATTTAAATGTACCAAACAAATTAAAATAATCTGCTTTCCATTTTGTGACGTGGTTGTGCTGTCATGTATGTTTTTGTTCACCAACACCTCCCCCACCTCTGGTTACCCTTACATGACATTAAAGTATAATATGTGCATATTGTTTCTGAATTCTTTGCCCCCTCCCCCCCCAGACACAAGAATTTCATTTTGAGTATATGTGGATTTTGAGTCATTCTGGTTGAGGATAATTAGAAAAAGATGGATCTAGGAGATGGGAGGGAAAAGTCAGGAAAAACAGCAGGAGAAAAGATTTTGCCAATGTAGCCGCAGGAGAGATTAAAAAAAAAAAAAAGTAGTCATGAACTGACAATTCTTTTTTTTCCAAAAAGGCAATTTAGATTCATTTGTGAAGGGAATAATAGCACCAGGCCCCAGTGCTCTCCTGGAACAAGGTACTTACAACAGAAAGTTCAGCCCTGCATCCCTGCAAATAGTAAGAGAGAGAGAGAGAGATGGCAAACCCCACCTCCCTGTGGCCGGCTGAAAAGGTTACAAGTGGTTCTATGAATCCTTTTTCCATTTAAGTATTCAAATCGCAACTTCTGTCTCATAGAATCAAAAGTCAAAGTTGTAATCAGAAAGACATTAAATATTTGGATGGATGATCAGACTTCAAGGAAGAGGAAGTGCTTCTTAGGGTCTCACATAAAATCTATCTGCCACAGAACACAATTTATAATCATCACATTTCAACCACATAAGGAAGGAAAGGAAGGTGAGAGGAAGTTGACTGTGGAGTATCTTTTTTGTGTGTCCTGGCATCATGGCTCACAGCAACCTCAACTCTAGGGCTCAAGCAATCCTCTTGCCTCTGCCTACCAAGTAGCTGGGACTACAAGAGCCCTACAGCTAGCCCCACAGCGCTGGGCTAGTTTTTTCTATTTTTACTAGAGATCGGCTTTCACTCTTGTTCAGACTAGTCTGAGACTCCTGAGCTCAAGCAGTCCACTGTCCTCAGCCTCCCAGAGTGCTATGATTATAGGCGTGAGCCATCACACCCAGCTAAATAAACTGCAGAATATTAACGATTACCTATGTAAAATACATAAAATAGTAATGTCTATACTTCTTGTATCTAATAAGGCATCTTTATAATTTTGAGTAATAAAATTTTTTTAAAAAACTCTTTATTAAAGAGGTTTAACCTGAAACCTCCCCCTCATCCTTAGTCCCGTAAGGCAAGGATCACACAGTGGGTGTCTTCCTGACAGCCACAGCCAGGGCCCTAAGTAAATGATGCCTTGTGAAGTGGCAGAGGATAACTGGGATTTTGATAAGTTTGAGAGCATATGCCCAGTTAAAAAAAAATTCCATTTTCTTAAACCACTTGGTAAGCCAAAAAAGTAGGTCTGCGGGCCACAGAGAGTTTTCTCAGTAGTCCAGTTTCAACCCTCAACGTCTTAAGTCCCTTAACAGCAAAATGTCCCACCACAACGCCTCTGGGGCTCTTTGTTCAGTAGAAAAACATACTAAAATAAAAACACGAATAAACCACCACCCTAAAGTTAGTGTGTTCCTGTACTTGTGGCTTTCAAACTTCGATTTCTGATGTTGTATCTCTTTCTAAATTCTTTGTGCTGAGTTCTTTTTTATGTATTTGATGTATGTCACTACTTCAAGAGGACATTTATAAGGATAATAGCTACTTTCATGTGGCTTTATTAAAAACAAACATGCAAATACATTAATGCACAAAACACAAAAATTCACAAATGTATACACATATGCACATCCAGATACACAAGCATTTGCGTACATAAGTCTGCAAATGCACAAACCCACATGCACGTACATAGACACACATAGAAATACAGAAACACAATTGGGACATTGCCAGACCTTCTAAAATGCGTAAAGGCTCCTGTGGGAGAATATTTTAGGCTCTCTAGTAAGGGTGGACCAGAGTTGGTTTTAATACAGATCAGTCTGCCCGGACATCACCTTTCACATTGCTGTCCCAGGTAACTGCCACAAATTCTCTGCACACCATTGGTGATCTTGCCTGCAGCTGACAAATAGAAGCTGTTGCTCTTTGGAGTCTCCTTTAAACTGAAATTTATGAAAAATAAATAATCTCCTTTCCACTGAGTTTTTACATCTTATGTTAGACATATGTCACCTTTTTTTTGCTTGCCTGCATCTTTTTATACAGAAGTCTCCTTCAAAAGATTGGATACACAGTTGTCTTTTCCTATTCTTGTCTGTGGTGACCTGAACAAAGAGGTATTAATTTGCATGGTGTTATTTTATTAGTTCTGCAAATTATATGAATTTGACAACCTCTCCAAAACGTTTAAATTTAATCAAACATTAGAGGTAAGTTTTAAGGTTACAATTTTTGTCATGTTTCTTGATCAAAGAAACTGATTTTAATAAACATCAGACAATACAGCTTCATTCTGTGAAGGTGATCAACTTAAACTTGTCTTTTTTCTTTCTCCATCATATAGGCAGAATGTATCTGATCAGTAAAATTGTGATTAAACGGTTTAAATTGTTAATGAATCTTGTAATAGTTCTTGTGGTATGCAGAATTTTAAGACAGCCTCCAAGAATTCTTCCCCCATCTGTCCCCTTCCTTAATTATGAAAGGCACCCAAGAATATGATGGATGTCACTGTTGTGATTAGAATATTTGTTATATGACAAAAATGGAACAGTTTGCATATGCAATAATGCTTTCAAATTGATTGGTTTAAGGTAATCAAAAGGAAATTATCTGTAGTTCCTAATCAGGCAAACCCTTTCCAAGTGTGTCAGGAGGTTAGGACAGTCTCTGCTACTGGTCTTCAAAAAGCAAGGCACCAGGAGGCGCCTGTGGCTCAAAGGAGTAGGGCGCTGGCCCCATATGCTCCAGGTGGCAGGTTCAAACCCAGCCCTGGCCAAAAGCTGAAAAAAAAAAAAAGCAAGGCACCAGGACCATAGAAATGTAAGTGTACCAAGAAGCATATCAGCTTGGGAGAATATCATAAACCTCAGATGAGACTCCAGCCTCCAGTGATGTATTAATTTCAGCCTTGTGGGACAGTAAGCAGAGGACTCAGGCCATTTCCATATTCTTGATCCATGAAAATTGTGTGGCAATATAAATGTTTATATATGGTCTTTTACTTTGTTATATTTGGGATAATTCATTGTATAGGAAATTAAAACTAATACTGATCTAATGTTGGGTTTTCAAACACAGTTGAAGCATAGCCACTTAAAAAAATAATAGAAAAGTAAATGATTCTAAAATTAGTCCATTTGCATTCTTACTATAGTAATAATTTATTTAAGACTAGTCCTTGCCATACACATAGCAGGGACTGCCGAACATGTGATGTTACAGTATACATGATAGATTGAGTGCTAAAGGCTTCCCATTTTCTCACTATCTTGGTATCTAGGCCCTAGGAAATTTGACTTCATATCTTCTCCCACCAAGAGACAGAACTATTTTGCTGTACTGGCCATGTGACATGTGTAAGGCCATAGACTGCAGTGGAAGTGACAGTGTACCACTTGCAAGCCTTGGCCTCAGAAGGCCTTGCACATCTCTGGCACTTGGGACTCTGCCAAGACCTGAGAAAAAGTCTCAGCTAGCTCCCTGTAGGATGAGATATGTGGACAGAGCCTAGTCATTCTAACAATGACAGGAAGTCTATTTTTAGCCAACTTGCCACCTGAAGATGCATGCTTGACCAATCTGAGTTAGGAGCAGCTGAGCACAGCTATCTTAACAGACCTCTTCAGCAAACCAATAGGTAAATAAGAAACAATAAATTGGTGTTTCTTTTAAACTATTATGTTTTGGCGGAGTTTAGCACTTAACTATATGTTGGTTATAACTAATACATAGTAAAATGTTTATGGTAAAAGGAAATATGATTGGGAGATATTGTATTTTGAATCCTTTTAATTTTACACATATGATATTATTTAATGAGATACAGGTACAAGGAATAATAATACTTGTCCAACAGCAATCCCGACTTTTTGCATCAAGAACTGGTTTCATGGAAAACAATTTTTCTAAGGACGGGGAAGTTGGGGGGAATGGTTTTGGGAAGATTCAAGTCATTCTAGCGCTAGCTCAGATCATCAGGCACTAGATTTCCATCAGGAGCGTGCAACATAGACTTTCACATGTATAATCTTTACCACAGGGTTTGTGCTCTTATGAGAATCAAATGCCACCTCCACTTACCTGACAGGAGGTGGAACTCAGGTGGCGATTTGAGTGACAGGGAGCAGCTGTAAATACAGATGAGGCTGTGCTCCTAGAAAGCCTGGACCAGGTATCAGTCCATGGCCTGGATATTGGGGACCGCAGCTGTGGAACACTTCCTGGTACAACTGTGTCATATTCACTGTGCAATAATATATTTTAAATATTAAATTTGGTGTGTTTTCCAGACCATTATTTTGTAAATGGGTAGGCAATTTATAGGTACAAAATATAAAATATCAGTCCTTACTAACTTCTAGCCACAAAGTCAATGACAGGGATATTACTGCTTATGATAGCTCATGAACGATCAGATTCTTGGATGTGTTCGATTACTTCTACATTCCTTCACGTTGTTCTTCAGTCTGAGTGTAGAGATACTTAGTCAGAAAATTCATGTTTTTAAGATAGTTTATTTCATTTGTTAATTTTTGTCATTATTCTTTGGCCAAAGCTTTTCTTCATCTAACTTGTACTCACTGATCCTAGTTCTATGCCCCGGGGGTCATTACCTTTTAGAGGTCATGCAGAACAGATTTGATTTCCATTGCACCCAGGCTATGGGAGTGTGTTATGGCAGCCTATCAAGCTCAGATCCCAACTAACCTCATCATACTACTAATTTTGACTAAATGTTCCAATGTAACAAATACTTAGTTACCCAGAGCCATGCCTTCTATAGGTACTTGACTATAGGCATATACAAATGATATTTGGGGTAAATATTTGCCACAGCATGCCATGAACTACATGTATTCCCTTTACCACTGGAAAAAAAGGTTATTAACACCTTTAAATATAATCATATCAGAGAATCTATCCCAGAAAATTTAGAACTAATTAAGAAAAAAAGTTATTCTAAATACCCTATTTCTCTAGGACCAATCTGGCACCAAATTCTGTTCCATTTCAATCAAATAAGAGAAATATTATTATACACATATATACCATACATATGTATGTATATATAATTATATAATGTTTTTACTAGAATTTGGCTTTGCACCTTCGGGGAAGGGGGTTATGCAGCCTCTATAAGACTATTGTCTTTGCAGCTGATGCTGAAGTTTGAAGTTCACAGGATAGGAATGGGAGGCCTCGTCTGTCATGCCAAGAAACACATAGTCACACACACAAGATCTAAGAGTCACAGAAGCTCAAGTACAATCTAGGAAAAGCTAGAGAAGTTGCAGACAGCTATTGCTTCGTGCTACTGAGACTAGACAGCGGATTGGCAATGGCCTCAGTGACCCACAACATGGCCTCTGCTTTTCTTCCCTATTTCAAATATCCATATAGTCTTGTTGATGGCCCACATTAAATCAAAACATACATGAAATTCTGGATTATGTAGTTCAAGTTTAGTCTAGCCAGGTTAACACACTGCAAAGCTCTCTCACAAGTATCAGGGCATTTTTAGGACCTTGGATGTCACAATAAAAACATACGGCATTTCATTGCCCTCCCTGTTTTTAATTCCACCATACTCTGTTCTCCACAATTCTACCTGTAATAAAAAAGCCCACATCCTATTAGAACAAATGTCAAGTAATTGACGGCCACATTTTAAAAGGTCTACAGATTGTGAGTGTATGTGTGGAGGGGGGTCGTGTGTTTTCTGTGTGTATGAGAAAGACACGGAGTGTGAATCCTCTGGAGTGGAGTAGGAAAGATGGTCAAATGTTGAAAATTGGAGAATTTAGGGGCATAACTTAAGAGACACTTTTTTGGACTGCTTCTGCAACTTTTCTATCAAGTTTTAAATTTTTGAAAGCAACATGAAAGGATGGAGGGAACTAAGGACTGGTAGATGTCTGTCTACTTGTGTTAAAGGTCCACATGTCTCATTATAATGTGGTCAAAGTAAAATATTCGAGAATTAGAAATATTAGGAAAAACCTAAAAGTAAGCACATATAGCTAGTCTTTCTGTATTGGAAAGCTTCCCTCACCAAATGTCACCAGCTTGAGATTGCAAAAGAGAACCATTTTGAATGCATTATTTGGTTCAAACCAGTAGATTAGGTTAGATATTTAAATTAACTGGCCATTACAATAATTTACTATTTTTCTTTTATGTGGAAAAATGACAGATTTGTGTAGCCATGTTTTCTAAACCTGAGGCGACAGTGCAAGAATTTGTGGTAAGCAGATGTTTTTTTGTTCACATGTAAAATTTGGATCTGTTAAAATTTTGTAATCCAGCATTTCATGTTTTCCAAATAGACTTGTTTCAGTGGTTTGACAAAAATTTGCTAATTTGCCAAGATAAATATTTTTCTGAGTGCCAAAAGTTTCAATATTTCTGTGCCTGATTTGTTTTGTCACTCCTTCAATATCAGGGCCCCAAACTGTTTGCTATCCCACTCCTCTGTCCCAGATGGTTCAGAATTACAGCTTTAGTCCGGGGTTGAATGTGATCATTTCAATCATTTTTTCATTCCCTAAAGAGACTATCATTCTTTTATGAAATGTTTATTAGGGAAGACATTGAGAATTCAGAACAATTTTATATTCTGCTTATCTTCCAAGGGCCGTAAGATCAGGATCCAGATGTTCTGATTTAGCCCAGAGCAGGATTGTTCACTGGCAAAGAAAAATTGAGATTCTGCTTGCAGAAGATGAAAAAGAATGGAGGTGCACGTGTGTGAGTGGTAGCTACACCGGCATAGGCTTTCTAACATACTAGAATGGAGGTGCAGGTGTCTGAGTGGCAGCTATACCAGCATAGGCATTCTAACGTACTTACAGAGGCAGAAACATGAGGAAGTGTTAGAGGCTGAGGTGCTCCTTAATGCTAATCCTCGTAAATGCAGTAGAAAAAGGAAAAAGTCCATAACGAATTAAAATAAACTTAGAAGGATCATCAAGAAAAATGTTAATAGGTTACCTTACTTCATGTATTTGGAAAGTATCAAGTCAGCCTAGTAGCAAAGAAAGATTTCCAGAGTGTCATTCTCCTTCCTCTGAGTCATCCCTGCTCTTCTCTTTCTTTGTTCATTCTCATGTTACTTAGGCTCCCTCTTCCTGTTTCTGTGATACATTTTCGCCTATACTAAATGAAATGCTTTTTGAAAACACCCTTCTTTAATTTGTTTGTACTTTTCTTCTTCATTTCTCTATGCTCCCAACTACCTTTATATTAAGAAAATAATCCCAAGAAGAAAAGTAATTCCAGGAAAATATTCCATGAAGAAAAATAAATATCGGTCTGTTTTAAGTATTTGAACATTTAATAAAAGCTATTATTAAATCATATACTACGTTTTCCTGTTGAGTTCCTCCAAGAATTTTTCTTTGCTCATCCAGCACACAGATAAACAGTTCATGTCTATACCCAAGTGCCTTTTCAGGAAGTTCACCTCGTGTAGCATGTTATCCCATGCGTGCTTTGATTCCAAGTAAATAGTTACAGAACAAAATGCTTCCCTGAAATTTCAAAATTTACTACTGAAAATGGTGCGATACTAATGGCTTGTAAGCAAAATAATTTGATACATACTCATGCAAAAGTCCATTATTTTAAACACTATTTATAACTTTAAATATGAGACGTTTTCATCATTAAATGACACAGAGTAAAGGACAAAACAGACAACTTTTCTATTGGTGCAATTGTCAGCTTACTTGGAGAATTGCCAATCTCCATAACAATGCTGAGTTTTGTATCCCTAATTAGTGTGGGTGCATATTTTGCCCTCTTGTGATTCCCAGACAAGGAATGGCCTTCAAATTTGAACCTTCTGGCAGCTGAGGGGGTCATTACCCTGGAAGTTGACAACACTGTCAAACATAATGCTGGGAAATAAAGCTCAGCTGCTTCTGGGTTGAAATTTGTCTTTTATTTTACTTTTTTCTTTTTTTGAGACAGAGTCTCACTCTGTCACCTGGATAGAGTTATATGGTGTCACAGCTCACAGCAACATTAAATTCCTGGGTTTAAGCAATCCTTCTGCCTCATCCTCCCAAGTAGCTGGGGTTACAGGCACCCACCACAACAAAGGTCCTGATAGTTTTTCTATTTTGTAGTAGAGATGGCGTTTTGCTCTTGCTCTTGCTCAGGCTGGTCTCAATCTATAAACTCAAGCAATCCACCCACCTGGGCCTCCCAGAGTTGCTAAACTTACAGGCATGAGCCACTGCACTTGGCCCCTATGTTGAAAATTTTCTTGGAACAAAGCTAATCTTTATTAAAGATATTTGTACCAGATAGGGTAGACCCAGTGGTATATGTCAGTGATATTATTAATCAGCCCCGGAAATAGATAAATGAATAGGAAGGCTTTTAAAAACTGTACGTTATCCTGACATTAGTCTTAAAACTCTGCCAGTGAACAAGACATACTAATTCAGACTTTAAGAAGATTTTACTGATCATCAAGTTTACTTGTCATTAACTAGGAAAAAATATACATATATATTGTTTAAAATGTCCTTTACGATATTTTCAATAAGTTCTCACGCCATCTCGACTGCTTATGATCTTTGGAATCAGATAAATTTAGCTTCACATATTTGCTCCACTTCTTCCCAACTTTGGGTTCTGTAGGAAACCTTTTGAACCTGTTTTCCTCATCTGAATGAGGTTAATTTTTAGCATAATACTTACTACAGTGCATCTTAGAATGGGTACTATGGTGCATCTTAGAATGGGTACAGGCGAAACTTACTAAAGGCAGAATACAAATGTCTACATACAATAACTAAGAAAATATCATGAAGGCTACGTTGAACAGTTTGATGAAAATATTTCAGATTGTATATGAAACCAGCACATTGTACCCCTTGATTGTACTAATGTACACAGCTATGATTTAACAATAAAAAAAAAAATACTTGCTTAATAAACTTAAATGATTTTTTGAGAGATTTTTTCTTTCTTTTTTTTTTTTTTTAATCTATTCCTTCCAATTCTGGTAAGCCCATTAACTTTCAAACCATTAGTTTTATCATTGAACTGTAAGAGTTGTTATAAAGTTCTCTCTTATAATCTGTCTTTTTGTTACTCTCATCTGTGCTTCTCAGTTGTGACTTTGAGCTTCAAAGTAGTTTCTGCCTACTCCCATAGGTCGGTGGGTTTATTTGAAGATAGTAGAAGAACCCCATTATTATTCAAGATAGGTATTCTTGATTATTTTCATTATTTAATTGATATTGTTTCTGCACAGTTTAACTGTACAGTCCTATCCTACAGGACAAAATTGAGTATGTGGATGACCCAATTTCTCCCTCCTCAAACCAGCCATGTACCACATCACTAAGAATTTCTGAACACTGTATATCTATTTACATATGATCTATTAGACTTTTTACTTTACATCGCATTTTCAGTCACCAAAAATCATAGTAATTTTCATGGAGTAAGCCACTGAAATTGTACTATAAAACTTGTCATAGTCACCTAAACCCAAGCATACCATTTATCTAGCTCTAAGAAAATAATGGTTTCTCATGTAATTAAAATGACCTCTGGGTCAACAGGATGAAATGTTTAAACCAGTTAATAAATGTTTAATTATAAATATACATGTACAATCACTCTATACAGTAAAATAAATTATGCTTGCATCAGATATCTTCCTGTAGTTAATGAACAAATGTCTTTTTTCACAAATTGAATGTGAAGGTGACCAGGTTGATAGTTAATCCACTAAAGAAAAAACTCAAGAGATGAAAGTGAGGGGCAATTATATAGTTTGTGGTGTATATAAATTCAATGTTTTCTAAGTAACAAAAATAGTAACTTTTTTTCTATTCTTCCTTTAATACTGACTCTACCTGGAGCCTCAGAAAGTATCAATTTTTGATCTGTTTTTGGTTATGATAATGTGGCGGAGTTCACATCTAAGCTCAATATATATGCTAAAATATTAAAAACAAATGATAAGTTTTTTTAAAAATTGGAATATCAAGTTTCTAATACAATAAACTTATATAATTAAGTATAACTTAAGTAAAATACTATTGAGCAGACTAGTATATATACTTCAAAATATAATTTTCAAAATAGCATTGCTAGATAACCAAATTTGTAAAAAAAAAAAAAAAAAAAAAAATGAAGCTGTGCTTAAGTAAGCTTCATCTGTTTTTTATAATTAGTATACAGGAGGTTGAGTACCATACACATTAAATTAAACTTTGAAATGACAGGTTTGATTAAATAATTTTTTTACTTTAAATTCATTTAAATCAAGATATTCTAGATGAATCATACTCCTGGAAACTGAAAAGTAGACAAACTGAACAACAAAAGATATATTTGTCTCTCTGATCTGAAAATAGCTGACACCATTTAAAAAAAAAAAAAAAAAAAAAAAAAAAATATATAAATATATATATATAAATATATATATATATATATAACAGAAGCCACTGTCACCGATGTCTAATTGCCTCATTCTTCCCCTTATCAACATGATTCTCTGATGTCCTCCCTAGGAAGTTCAGTGTCATTCTCTGCTCTGTTCCAATTTCGTCTGAGAGAGGAAGGATATTAGACAAATGTGCCTACTCTGTTTAATTGGTCATTCTTTTAGATACAGCATTTATTCACATAGTTTTGTTGCCATTGACTCTACAGAGTCCATTTGAAATATTGTGACCCTAACACTGACTTTGCATCCCCGTGTCATAGTGATTTTTCTGATAAAAATGGTACCCAACCCAATGCAACAAGACTTGATTGCTGTACTTTAGAGAAAGGTTGAAAAATAAAGCTGTCCTTTTGTTTAAGGCAGCAGTTCTCAAAGGTTGAAAAATAAAGCTGTCCTTTTGTCTAAGGCAGCAGTTTTTTTGCTATTTTTTTACTGTCACAACCCATAGTATTAAAGGGTTGCGGCATTCGGAAGATCAAGAACCACTGGTCTAAGGGAAGCTGAAAAGATAGGGTGTATTTGTAGATCATTTTGCAAGTATCCTAGCACTAGGAATTGAAAGCCTGAAGGAAAAGAGAGAAAACAACAACAAAAGGTATCAAATATATAACCAAGACCCAAATTGACACTGAAGGGTAGAAGCTTTAGTTGATCTCCTAGGACCAGCTATCACTTGCTTTCTATTTTTGTTTCTTTTCTTAAGGTGGCTTAAGTTGAAAGAAAGAAGCTTAACATATGCATTATTTCAACTTGAAAAACTTGACATCACTTGGCTCAGTGATATTTAATGCAAAACATGGCAATATTATTTCAGTCCAATTCATGTCAAAATAACCTCAGTTTATCCAGAGTAACAGTACTCTCTAGCGTGTATTGGCTTACATTATAGGTCTGGCCATCTACACAAACTCTTTTAAGTGTCAGTTTATTGTATTGCTGTCTATATTTCCTTTCAGTTCCATTAATATTCACTTTTTGAGGTACATATGTATTTATAATTATTGTATGCTCATGATAAACTGATTCCTTTATTGTTATATAATAGCTTTCTTTGCCTCTTTTGATAGAATTTTACGTTAAGCCTATCTTGTCTCATATAAGTACAGCAATCTCTGCTCTTCTTTGGTTACCATGTGCGTGAAATATCTTTTTTCCATCTTTTCCCTTTCAGCTTATGTGTGTCCTTAAAATTATAGTTAGTTTCCTGTAGACAACATATAGTTGAATACAGCATCCTCATCCATTTAGTCACTGTATTGTTTAATTGACAAATATAACCAATTTACATTTAAAGGTGTTTTTGATAAGTAAAGACATAATGTTGCCACTTTGTTACTTGTCTTCTGTTTTGTTGTTTCTATGTTCCTTTATTCTCTTGTCTTATTTTGTAAATGTGATGACGTTTTCTTGTCATTGTATGCTTGGAGTCCTTCATCTCATGTGTATATTCTACAAATTTTTTCTTTCACAGGGATTGCCTAACATCCTGCATATCAGATATTTACATTATGATTGATAACAGTAGCAAAATTACAGTTATGAAGTAGCAAAGAAAATAATTTGGTGGTTGGGGGTCACCACAACATGAGGAACTGTATTAAAGGGTCACGGCATTAGGACGGTTGAGAACCACTGATTAGATCATTCTCATTCAGTGTTGGTATTGTACGCCAGGTGCTGCTCTGTTCATTGTGTTAGGGGATACCTTATTGTTTTGGTTCTTCTCTGTGCTGTTGTTTTACACGAGTTGTGAAGCTTAATTTTTTTTTTTTGTTTGTTTTTTTACACTAGTGGGTATCTTTTATGCTGTTTCCATGTATAATGCAGTTCTGATACTGAGTATTTCCAATAGGGCAGGTGAAGTAATGACAAATTCTCTTAGCATTTGCTTGTCTGAAAAAGTCTTTATTTCTCCATCATGTATGAAACTGACTTGTGCAGGATACAGAATACTTGGTTGCCCTTTGTTCAGTTTAAGAAGACTACAAAAGGGGACCCAATCCCTCTGGCTTGTAAGGTCTCTGCTGAGACGCATGCTGTTAGCTTGGTGGGTTTTTCTCTGTAGGTTAGTTGTTTCTTTCATCATACCTCTTACAGAATTTTCTCCTTCATTTTGATTTTGGCCAAGTGGACAACCATGTGTCTTGGAGGAGTCTTATTTGCTATGAATCTTCCTGGTTTTGACAACTATCTCACATCTGTATATCTGAATCTCTAGCAATACTGGGGAAGTTCTTCTCAATAATTTTCTTAAAAAGGTCTTCCATGCTTTATGCTTTCTCGTCTTCCCTTGTGATAACTATGATTCATATGTTACTAATGTTTCAAATAGTCCCATATTTCCCTGAGTGACTGTTTATTCTTCTTTATTCCTTTTTCTGCATCTTGCATTGACTGTGTTAGTTCCAGAGTCTTGTCTTCAAGCTCTAAGTTGCTTTCTTCAATTTGGTTTAGATTGCTATTGAAACTTTCTGCTGTAGTTTGAAATTCCCAACATGACCTCATTTCTTTAAGTTCTATTATATATTATCTTATGTAGTCTATCTCTTTAGCAACTTTTTCATTTTTTTACTTATGCCCTGAAATAATTTGTGGGGTTTTTTTTTTGTTGTTGCTGTTGTTGTTGTTGTTGTTGTTTTTCAACTTTCTCTTTAATTCCATTCATCTTACTTTCCATCTATATTCTGAATTCCATTTCTGCCATTTGGGCAATTTTCTCTGATTGATGTTCATTGCTATAGATCCACTGTATCCTTTGGTGGTGTCAACTATTTTGTTTTTTCAGGTTGTCAGAAATCTCTTGCTGGTTTATTCACATCTGGATCCATTTCTCTTGGATCAGAGCTGATAGCTTTGCAAGGCAACTATTTTCCTTTACTGAGAACTCCCCAGAGGAATGGGACAAAACAGAACAGCCGCATTATTACAAGCTCTCAGTGTGCCCATCCCTTCCCTGCCAGGTCAATCTTCCAGAGTAGAGCACAAAAGCACCATCTAGGGACTTCACCTACTTTTCCCTAAGTAGGAGTAGCCCACTAGACAAGGCCTGGTACTTGAATCTATATGTATAAGCCCAATACCTGAGCCCACTAAGGTGGGCCCAGATTCTGGGTTTATAGGTATGAGCCTGAATCCTGGATATATGGGATCTGGCATGGTACCAGGGTCCTCTGGGCTGGGCCTAGTGACTAGATTCATAATCACAACTTCAAAGTCTAGGTCCACTGGGCCGGGCCTACAGCCTGAGTCTGCAAAGCTCAGCCTAAAGCCTGAGTCCAGGTGGGCCTCTCAAGAGTCTGAATATGTGGAAGCCAGCCTGGTGATAGGATGAGTGCCTGAGGGCAGACCTGGGGCCAACAATCTCAGTGGTCTGCCTGGATCTCCGGGCCACGGGAACTAGCCTGGAACTGAGCAAGTCTGAAAGACAGGCTCAGAGGGTCATGGTACTTGGGACCACTTTGAAGCCAGGTGCTCACTTCACTCTCCTTCTCTCATGTGGAGGGGATCACTCTTAGCCCTGATTCTACACAGGCCTAGGGCAGGGATGATGCAGGTAAAGTGAAAGTGTCCTTTGTAGCCCCTTCAATCCATCCTTTCTTAGTCTTTTGCTTTACTCAGGTGTTGTAATCTCTCACCTGAATTTCTTAGGTCTTGTTAAAGTATTTTGATGTTCAAATTAATTTTTTTGAGAAGCACTGGAAACTGCTATCATCTTGATATCTCATTCAACATTTTTTTAATAATCTCAAAAACAGAGGCCAAAATATTAACATTTTGTTTACTTCAAATAGTAGATACATGGGGGATTATTGTACTGTCTTTCTCTTACCATGAGTTGTTTTTCTTAATGTGCTAAGGGATCATCAGTGGGAGAACAATTAATACTTCTAAGGTAGAAATTTGTGATAATCAATTTTATTGTTAAAGTCTGAATTACATTAAAGCATGTAGGTATTTTGGGGGGACAAAAAACATAGCAGGTAAAGAAATTTGGGTTTCTTAAGTAAAATTACTTAAGAATACTTTGATGTAAATGAAAATAAATGGTTAAATAGAAATATAATACTGAAAACATTACAAGATCTTATACACAAGAGGTGCAAAAACCTGGTGACTACTACAAAAATCAAACACAGCATTCTCTTTTTTTATTATTATTATTGTTGGGGATTCATAGAGGGTACAAGAAACCAGTTTACGCTTTTTGCATTTGTTAGGCAAAGTCCCTCTTGCAAACCTGTCTTGCCCCCAAAAGGTGTGGCACACACCCAGGCCCCAACCCTCTCCCTCCTACCCTTTCTCTGCTCTTCCTTTCCCTACCCCTCCCTCCTTTCTCTCTTCTTATGTATTGGCTGGGCAACCCACAACTCCCTAGGCTGATAACTGTTACACAATAAGAACATATCCTATAAAGCATAAAATAAAGTGACAGTGAAATGGCTCATGTTTGTATCTAACCATGGTCCTTTGATATTATTTCCCTAAACCCAGGACATTATGATTATATTTTTAAATGTGCTTATTTTGAAAATTTAGCACTTCCTAATAGCTATCAAAAGTACCTTGCAACTGAAATTTGAGGAAGAGTCTTAATCACCTTCCACTGTACATCCAACCTTTATTAATGTCAAATGGTAGAGTTCCTATTTTCCTATAATCACTAGATAAACTGTGGTCATAGATGGAATTCTCTTTGCTTTAGGTAGAATTTTAGATTAGACTTGTACTTGAATTAGCAGTGCACCTGCTTTTAAGACTGTATTAAACTTCATTCAATTTTCTACATAAATTTCATAATTAAACTATTATCTATTATTAGGGTTAATATTGAAGGCTAGTAATGGTATTATGTGCCATACACCCCATTGAAATTAATGCTCTGTATTTAAAATACCTTCCAAGGAAAGTGTTTTCATGATTATGGCCTTCCTTTGACAACTCAGGGCATCTGTTCATTTTTTTTTTAATAAATAGTTTTTTTAAAGGCCCAGAAGTTCCTGCCTTATTTTACCAAAGAGGAAATGGATACCCAAATTGGTTAAGTTGCTTGCCCAAGTTCAGCAAACATGCTGAAGTTCAGTGCTTTTTAAGTTTTGCTAAACTGACCCAGCTCTCTAAAATATTTGCTAAACTTTGATCCAAAACATCTTTGGCATGTCTTCTAAGAAGGAGCTGTGGAAAAAAACAAGTTTGCTGCAAAAATGATGTACTCAGCTTTTTCTTTTTCCAGAAGTTTTTGTATATTAAGGAAATGAGTTTAATATTAGAATTATATTTTTATTTGAAAAGTTTTAGTTTGATTATATGTAGCTTAAATGTTAATCTGTGGTAACTATCACTAATCACTTCCATGAAAACATAAAATTCTAAATTTTTTAAAGGCAAGGGAGGGTGGGACATTTAGGAAGTGCAATGGTGCATTTATGCTATAAAAGGCAAGACACCTATATACAAAAGGAATAACAACAAAAAATCAAAGCTAAGTACCAGAAAAGGAAAAGGAATTAGAGAAGACCTTACACATTTTAGTGAAATATTTTTCCAGTGTAATATTTTGAATACAATTAAAAAAAAAACTTTAAAGTACAAAAAAAATTTCAGAAATTATACAATAACTTTCAAATCTTTTAAAATAAAACACTTGACAAACCATGGGCCAGGTGTAATCTGGGGATAGAAAGAGTTTGATGACTACAGGGAGATTAATAGCTTTGTAGGGTAAATAGAAAAGGAACAGTAATATATTGAAGTTCATATTTAAGAGTAACTGGAGATTTTGTAATGTGTCTCAGTTTTCTGTCTTAGGATAATATTTTTACATAATAGTGAAATTCTGACCACAGCAGATTATGTATTTCTGGTGTTGAAATAAGATAATTAACTGTCTCTGGACAGTTGGAGCATAATAACTGGAAAACTATATGGATGAAGAAATAGATGGAGGGAAAATAAATAAATACAGTATAACTCCAGAAACTGCAAGTCCTGAGGACTTGTGTGATGTGCCACATTTAAATAAATCAGGTGTGAATTAATAAAGTTTAGTTCATTCATTTAAATACTTTTCAAATACTCAAAGTATAGGGTATTTGATTTTTAGGGCAATTTGGTGAGAAACAGTAAGTTTTTGAGAAAGTGATTGTAAATAATATGAATAATAATTTGAAGAATATGAGTCCTCTTTTTTATATGTAAATAATTTGAACATACAATAATCCTTCAGTGCAGTGCTAAATGCCCCTTTGGAAAGTACCTACCTTTTACTTTTGTGAAAAAAGAGGTGGCTGTCAATTTCCATGATTCTGAAATTTTGAAGTATTTTTTCTCTTTTACTTGATGCACATGAAAGAGTTGAAAGAAACATCTCTAAAAATGCTTTGAATTTTCAGCAATTTTATCTAATATGTAAAATTTAACGTGAAAGATTGTTATTCACTTAATTTTCTATTTATCAAAATTTTCTTTCTTGACTAAAACAATTAGTTTGTCATTTTAAGTTTTAAGGTATATTTGATGGCTCGGTGTGATGGCTTCACTGCTTGGAGTTGTTCATATTTTCATTCATTGCTTAGTCTTATTTTTCAAAACTGTAGTGCATTGATGAGGGACATGGAATCCCTTGGGTTAACATACATTGATTTTAACCTAACTTTCTTAGATGCTGGCTGTGTAGGTCAGAACTGAGTCATCTGTTGTGTGAGTAGGACATAGATTAATAATATAAGTATGAAATGAAGGGTAAACATTCCAATGTTCAACTATTGGTGCTTAAAGCAGTTGAAAGCACCAAGGTTGCCTATAGTCAGACATTTTTATGGATTCTCATGTGAGCATTTATTTACATAAACCAATTTATTTTTATTTATTTTATTTATTATTATTTTTTTCCACAGTTTTTGGCTGGGACCAGGGCTGGGCCAAACCCACCACCTCTGGTATATGGGGCCAGTGCCCTACTCCTTTGAGCCACAGGTGCCACCCTATTTATTTCATTCTTAATTGATAAAAATTACACATATATATTTACAATGTACAAAATGATTGTTGAGTATATGTATACATTTTTGGATGGCTAAATCAATCTATTTAACATATTCCATTATCTTTTTACTTGTAATAACTTGTTTTGTAATGGCAATACTTAAAATGTACTTTTAGAACAAGTATACAAGACATTGTTATTAACTATTGTCATCATGGCATACAGTAGAACTCCTGAACATATTCTTTCTAACTACAATTTTAAAATCAATTTATTTTTTATTACCTTGTCTTTACTTAGAAGCCAAATATTTTTCTTTGATTTTAAAATAATGTGTGTCATGCTAATATGAGTGCCATTTTGCAAGTTCTGGAGAACAGATTACCCAAGAAAACAACTATGTTCCCTTGTGTCTTATGACATAATCAATGGAATGGTACTCATGGGATGAAGAGGAAGAACTAAAAGTTTATTTTTGGACTTCTGTATGTGCAATTCTACTTTGTGGTGGGGGCCTTCTCTAAGACTATTCAGTCTCACTGTGTCTACTCCCTTATATGCCAAAAGAAATGTAGGAAAGTCATGAAGAAGACTTTTTTTTTTTTTTCATCAGCAGATTCTTTACTCCCCTATAAGGATGCAGAGCTTTACACTGGATCAAGATGAGAAGGAGAGAAATAAATCTATCTTGCCTTATAGGTTAGGGGAGTTGGTAGAGCACACACTTTTGAGGGACACATGGGCTCTTTGTCAGTCTTACTTGCCAAAGTTGATGACAATTGACAAGGTAAAATTTCAACTTGTCTGGTAACAGTGAGAGTGTTCCATGAGTACCTTTTGTGCATAATGAATCAACTTCACTTCAAAATACATTCTGCCTTGCCCAATGATACAATGCTGAGTGAACACATACGCATGTCCACGTACTGTCTGTCCATCTCAAAACAGCATTGTATTCACATCCTTTCTCCTATCCCGAGACACTAAGACTTAGAACAGTCTGATTATATCCTTAAATCTTTCCCTTTTAGTGGGAATAAACTACTTAATTGTTGTTTTTTTTATGGTAGATTTAATTCAGAAATAGTCTCCTAACTTTAGTTGGGCGCCTGATGCCACATTATCATGCTTCATTTATTACTTAAAGTTCCCATCTTCCTCCCAATAATTTAGACTGGTCAAGTATCTGTTAAGAGTTTTCATGGTCCCATTTCATGTTTGCTCAGCCAAGTAATACATGTAAAATCCCTTTAATCTAAGCTTACAAAAATCAATCCTCCATTGCCTTAATTATTCCTAGCAGTGCTTTCTTAACTTTACCAGCCTTGTTTGGCAGAATTATGGTGAGAAAGTTGGAGCCAGACTGTCAGTAGCAAAGTGTTTGCTGTGCCATTATCCTTGGCAGTTGCAGGTTTTCTCCAGCCTTGAAACTAGCCCAGTGCCTGCTCGCTTTTCCCTGCTTTTTACCAGTCTACAAATTCCAGCTGTGGTCAGCTGGTGAGCCTTGAGCAGAGGGACAGCGTGGCGCATGTTTTGAGTTTAATTGTGGGCTCATGTTATGTTGGGACAGTGAACTCTCAGATGGGAGCCAACAACCCCCCTGGTTGTTCCTCTTCCTGACCAAAATGTCTCAGCTTAATTCAATTATCCTAACATCAGTGAGGGTGGCTGGAAAAATTCTTTATCAGAGCTTCAAAATAAAAGTGATTCCAAAATGTTTTCTTTTCCATTGCACATTTCCAGAACTTTGATTTTCCTGATGAAAAGCTCCTTGTCTGTGCAATGTTCCAAGATTTACCTAGATTAGGTGAAGACGATTACTCAAGGGAGAAGAGGTCAAAATGTACGTAAATAATCTCACATCATGACCCTGTGGTTGTGGTTTTCAGAGAGGAATGATGCTTCGTGCAATTGTTCTAAACTCATAATCACATTACTTATTTGCATGTTTTGGCTTCCTCTAAAAAAATCTTTAAAAATAGTACCAATTTTTACTTTTACTGACTACCTCCACGTGCCATTTATTTAGTCAAAGGCTAGGTAGAAGAGAGATGGAGAGCACACAGAATACGTGGTATTTTTAAGATACATATTCATTTTTAAATCTAGGTTTACAATTTCAGTGAACCTGATTTGACTGGTTTAGAGACTCAGAGATCGGGTAGCTGCTACAATCCCACATCATTATGTTTTAGGTTGGGGTGTTAAAAAATCTGTGCGTGTGTGTGTGTGTGTCTGTTTGTGAGTCTATAGTCAACTGTCTGTCATTAGTTTTTTAGTCCTGCTACAACAAATTACTAGATTTAGTGGTTTAAAGCGCATAGGTTCAAAGTCTGACTGGATCTCCATGAACTAAAATTGAGGTATCAGAAGAGTGGGATTTCTTACTCAAGCCAGTGGGAAAGAATCAGGCTTTTGGTTTTATTCAGTCCCTTGCAGTTGTGGAGCTGAAGTCCCCATCTCCCTGTTCTGCCACCTGGGAGCCGGCCATATCTCCTAGATCTCTATTTCTCTTCACAGTCCCCCCTGTGGCCACTTATTATTTAGAGCAAGAAAAAGTACATTGAAACTGAATGTTTCTCACATTTGGAAGTTCTCTCACTTCTATTTCTGCCTTCTTTCATCACATCTGTTTGACACCAGCCAGGGCAAATGCTGCTTTTAATGGCTCATGTGATCAGATTGTGTCTCTCCAGATAATCAGGATTATATCTTATTTTAAGGTCTATAATCTTAAATTATATCTGAGAATTCTCATTTTGCCATGTATGTGTATCATAAGCTATTTGCAAGTTCTAGGGATCTGGGCATGATTTTTTTTTTTTTTTCTTGGAGGGTTTTTTTTAACCTAATACTTTCTAACTTCCTCTTTCTGTCTCTCTGTCTTTCTCTCTCACACTCCGATCTCAAGAACTGGAAAGAAGATAAGATGTTGAGTCAGAAAAACATAAATTCAATATTCATTCCTCTATAGCTGTCCACTAATGTGACCCCAGCTGTGAATTTGATCATGGAAATTTTCTTCATCCTTTCAAAATTTCGTTTCATTTCTTACTGTATTGAGCTCATCGGGTGAGTGTAAAACTGATGAGACGGTCATGTGCATGCATCGGGTGCTATGCCTGGTGTGGGAGAGGACAGCGCGTTTTTAATCCAATTTTCTTTCTCAGAAACCATTGCACATCCTGTTTCTTATCAAAACCTACTTCATGGCAGTTAGCTCGGGTCACTGAGATCAAGCCAGGGCCGTCGTTCTGATGGAGGCCTGGGAGAGAGATAAGAATACAGGGGAGGAATCAGCAGGGGAAGGAAGCTGGAAACTGTCCTCTCTAAGCCCAGCATGTGGGAAGCAGCTGGGTGCATTAATTTAACCTTTGTCATCCCTGGCACTGAAAAAGCACATCCAGTTTGTACAGAAAGGATTCCCAAATGGAACTTTCTCAAAGTTATGGTGAAAAACATTCAAGAAGTACTTTGAATTAAAGCACAGCATTGGTTAGTAGTCAGAAAACTCCCTTTACTAAAAGCCATTTGATTCTCATGTGCTTAATTAGAGATCCTTGGAAATGTTAAGTGGCCTTCAGGAAAAAGCAAAAGTAAAGAACAAGTAAAATACATCAACCTCAAAAGGAGGAAATAAGACATTCAAAGTCCTCTTTTCTGTTTGGAAATGAACATCATAATATTGTTTAGTTACCATAATGTGCTATAGAACACCAGGAAGTTATTCCTCTTATTTAACTGTGATATTCTACCTGTTGACCAGTATCTATCTGTCATTGTATCTCCCCTGCCCTTCTCAGGCTTTGGGAAGCAGTGTTCTACCCTCAGCTTCTATGAGATCAGTTTTGGTAGATTCCACAAAGGAATGACATAGTGTGTTACTTATCTTTCTGTGTCTGGCTTATTTTACTAGACATAATGTCTACCGTGTTCATTCATGTTGATGCAAATGACAGGATTTCATTATTTTTTATGGCTGAATAGTACTCCATTATATATCTTACCACATTTAAATAGAATTTACCATAATATCTTTTAGCTATTGACTATGAAGTTAGAAATAAACATAAATTTAAAAGTATGTATATAATGTATGTGTATTTTAATACATATGAGCACGTACATATAGAATAATGTGTGAATTAAAAATATTTTCTTTAAGATATTGGACTATTTTAGGAATCTGTCCTTAAGAAATTAAGATTAAAAAAAAAATTAAGACAGTCCTCTAAATTGAATTTTGTATCCTTATTATAGTGACTATACATCCTGCTTCACAACTTTCTAGGCTTACTAAGATGGATACTGAATTCAACCCAAATCCAACATATTTAATTTTTCATCCCAGAGCTCTTTTTATTTATCCTATTTTGTTCCATTCACTATTGTACTTATTATATAGTAATTACTTATGATATAAATGACACCTGATATATAGATATGCATAAACTACACCTCTACGCCACTTCATAGAATTGAGTTATTTCTATCAGGAATGTAGCCCATAACTGAATGCTGATTTCATTTTCCCTTAAGTTTATCTTTTAAAAATTATTAGGGTTTTCTGTAAGGTATGTTTTCTTATCTTCCAGTAGTCTGTGTCATCATCCCATTCATACATTCACTCACCAAATACCTGTTGAGCGTCTATGGTTTGTCAATATTACGTTGTCTGTGTCTTAATTTTCTTTAATGTATTTTAGTTCATTGTATTTATGTCTTACTATAAGAATAACATTCTAATTGCTTCATAATGAGTTTTTCATACAAGACATTTATTGGAGCCTTAAGGTCTGAACACATGGACAAAAAGAATGAAGGAGGGATGTTGCACCTACTTCTTAATAAATGTCAATAATTTGACAGGGGTTGTTAATAATAACCTGCAACATATTATTAACATTGTGATGAGGGAGGAAAGTAGCTCCTATCTACCTCCAATTACTGGAGGCTTCAGATATTGACTCAAAGAAGGTGAAAGAGCAATGTGGCTCAGGTGATTTTTCCATAGTCAGAACTTATAGATGATAAAACACCTTAATCAAAAATAATAATAAGATATTTTAATAAAACCCATTAACTCAATCTGACATTTACTAACTTTAAAGTCATTTATTTACTCATTGCTGTGGTCTAAATTTGTGCTCCCCAATTCATAGACTAAACTTGAATCATTAATGTGATAGTTTTAAGAAGTGAGCCTTTAGTCGATTAAGTCATAAATAGAATTAATAATTTTATAAAAGAGATGCAAGAAAGCTTTTTATCCCTACTGCCCTCCATCATTCTGGCTATGTGAGGACATGCTGTTGTTCTCTTCCAGAGACCACAGCATTCAAGGTGCCACTTTGAACACAGTCTCAGCCTCACCAAATAGTGAAACTGCCAGTGCCCTTTTCTTATACTTCTCAACTTCCAACACTGTGAGCAATAAATTTCTATTATTTATAAATTACCCAGTCTATAGTATTTTGTTATAGTAGCACAAATAAACTAATACTCATTTTTATCCTTTTTTCTGATAGAGAATTTGAATGAACAGATTGTATATAAAATCCTTAGAAATAAAAATAGGAGCGGTCTGGATCATTAATATTAATTGATTTGATTTGGGCTTAGGCGTGAACATAAGTCATTCCTCCAAAGGTGAAGTCAGATGCCATACCCAGACCCAAGGGTGAATGTTATCCTATAACATCCTAAAGGATTCCCAAGGGAGACCTTTAATTTTTCCCTGAGCATTCTGGGAGAAGAAAAAAAACCAAAACAAAAAACATATACAAATTTTCAAATTTGTTACAAGTGATGTCTCATTCCTCCTTACTTTCCACATTCATTTATGTTTCCAGGCAGATCTAACAAATTACTTGCCAAAACAAAAATATCAGGCAATCGCATAGAACTAAGGGCTGCATACATTAAGGTCCAGCTATACTATAAAATTTCCTTTGTCATCTAGATTCTGGTTCTAAAAGAAAGTCTTTTTAAAAATGTGCCAGATAGTGAAATTGAATATTGTGTATATCTGTGGGAAAAAGTAAACAGAGTCCCTTTGTCAATGTAAAATAATCAGAAACACAAAGCAAGAACAAACATACTGGAGCAAATTAACTGAAAGGAGGGTTTCTTCAGTAAATTCACTAGAAGTTACATTATCTGATTATATTGCTCTTCTATCTTAAGGATGTGGCCACAACAACAATAAGTATGTAAACACATAGGTATCTACATATATCCATTGTAGTGTATGTGATGGTTAACCACCTGTCAATTTGATTGGATTATGTGATGCTCAGATAGCTGGTTAAACATTATTTCTGAGTATGTTTATTGGGACATATCCATAAATGATTAGCATTTAAGTCAATAGACTGAAGAAGTTCTGTCCTCACTAATTTGGATGGGTATCACACAATCTATTCAGGGACCACTGGAATAGAACTAAAAGATGGAAAAAGAGCAAATTTATTCTCTTTTCCTGATCTGGAACATCTCTTCTGCCTAACTACGTCTGAACTTCTGGTTCCTGAGCCTTTGGATTCCAAGACTTACACCATTAGCATCCCTATCATTCTCAGGCTTTCAAACTCTGGTGGAATTACAACATCAGAGTGGTGTTGTTTTTGTTGGATCACTTCTAACAGTGGATGACACTTCTTACTCTCTCCCTTTCTCCTCTATTAGAAATAGAAGTAACAAACGAGATTTCTTGGTTCTCCAGCTTGTGGGTGGTAGATCATGAGACTTCTTGACATTCCATAAGGACATGAGCCAATTCCCATAATAAATCTCCTTTTCTATATCTATATACATATTTCTATACCATTGATTTAGTTCTCTGGAGAACCCTGACTAATGCAATGTGTACACAAGCTTTCTCCATATATATTCACTTTGAATTGTTCATACTGAACAAAAATTCTTTAACTGTCATGTGGAAGAATTTCAAGGAACTTAATGATTTACAAAAAAAGCATTGTGCTGACATTACAGTGGCCAAAATTTTACCCAGTTCTCATAGATTCAAGGCCAAGAAAATCTCACTAGTGTGATTAGAAATGAAAGGAAATTCTTAGGGTCACTAAATAGTGTAAGAACTATAGGCCTCTTGGATAGTCATTGCCCCTGTGAGTCATATTTCTATAATTAGGTCAATATGTACTTCTAAAAAAAAATGGAGGAAAGTCAAATAAAATCAAATAAAGACTTGAAGGGAGTTGGCTTGTGCAGAACACCAATTCACATGATTTTACTGTTCATACTAAAAAATAAATCATTGTTTGGACAAACTATAGGAAATATTGTTAAGTAATCATGTAAAAGAAGAAACTTTGACAACAACTCAGGCCAGTATCGAAGGCATTAACCAAGTGTCCTATTTGGGTGTCTTGTGGAAAGGTAAAGAACTTAGAATTTCCCAAGTGTCAAATCTATAGGATAGAAAAATGTAGTTCTCATTTTTATTAGTTGTGACATTTGAGTTGGAAGCAACAGACAATTCCTACAGCTTATTTAATCACAGTACAGAATATGGTATAAAAATACAGGGATGCCACACAGGGAAAGAGAGGAAGTTAAGGTTCAGAAAGAGACTATAGTCAGTAACTGAGGCATCAGGGAATACAATCTCCATCTCTTATTTCTCCTTTTTCTTTGTGTCATTGCTTTCACTGTAGAGCAGCCTCTATTTCTCTGTCCACAAATTGGAAAACATGATTTCCAACTTTGATCACCTATATCAGGAGAGGGAACCTGTGGACTTTTAGATCCTTAAGTGTAGCCTTTGGACTGAATCCTTAGCTGCAAGTTCCCTACCCTTGACCTATGTATTTCTGTTCCCATATTCATTGTCTTTCTTTGGTTTAACATAGAAGCATTTTCATGTTCCTGTCCAGGCGCACTTCCCCTCTTTGTTTGTTTCTTTGCATCTCCTACCCCTTCCAGCTATTCAAGAACTTCACTCCTGCCATTATCCCTTCTCTCTTCCATAAACAATTTTTGTCGTTGTTGTTTTCATTGGATCACTTCTGACAGTATACGACACTTCTTACTCTCCCCCTTTCTCCTCTATTAGAAATAAAAGTAATAAAGCAGGACCAACAACAACAAGAAGAAAAAACAAAACATACCCTTGGTTCCATACCGCTTTTCGATTACTACCTCACACTCACATTTGTAGCAAAAATCTTCAAAAAAATCAATATCTGAATACCTTCACTACCATTTTATTTTTTTTAATTTTTTTATTTTTTTGGAGTGTCTAGGGATCTATATTTGTTTTTTTTTTTTTTTTTTTGTTTTTTTAATTTATTTTTTTTTTTATTGTGGAGAAGGGGCAGGTAAAGAAGGCGGGGGAAGAGGTGAGTGACAGGGTCGGGCCAGTGGCATGGTACCACATTGGCTGTATCTAGGTAGAGGCAGTTCCCTAGTCAGGTTTTCATTCTCACTATACCATTGAAAAAGTTATTGTCAAATTCACGAAGTTCTACATTGCCAACCCCCAAACTCTTAATCCCCATTTCATTCCACTTCCTAACAGTATTTGTCATTACAGCATTTTTCTCTTCCTTCTTGAAAACTCTGTGTATTTGGCTTTCAGGACATCTCAGCCTCATGGGGGAGGAACAAGATGGCAGACTCGAAACATCTTCTTACTAGCCACTTGCAGTGAAGCAGGGGAAAGAATAACCAAACCACCTCTGGCTGGGGGAACTCACTCTGGGGGGCACAGTGAAGCAGTGGTGGACTACAGCAGCCAATGAGAACTGGCTGTTTTTTAAGTGCACTCACAACATATATGTCTATTTTACATTTTAGCATTAACACTTCATTTTCCTTCTCAAACTTACTCTACTCTTATTCGCATTCCAGTGAAAAACACTATTATTCACTGCGTTATAGAAGCTGTACAATTATAGTCTACCTTTTCCTAATTTTACACATCTAACCCATGTCCTGTTTGAACTACTTTCCAGATATTTCAATCTCCCACAATTTTCAGTACTTTCTCAGTTATCTCCTTGGTCCTAGTGACCAAATTCTTAGACATGATTACTGCAACAACTTCCTTAAAGACTAAAACATTTGATTCATGCTCCTTTATAAGTGTATCATCTACAAAGTATGTGAAATCATGTTTAAAAACATAGTATAGATGCTATCATTATAGGGTTCAAAACATGGGCATGACTTTGGATCACATTTTGAATTGCTCTCCTTAGCCTGGCCTCAAGATCTAGCATGCTCTATTTGCTACTCCTGTAGCTCAATTCATACTATTCTCCTTTTGTGAATTGACATTGTGTTGAACAGGGGACTTAGAAATTGCATATAACTTAGGCTTTAGTCAACTGTACATGAATAACAATAACTAGTCCAGTCCTGATTCTAATCTACATTGCTATGAAATGCTGGACACTAATGACTAATTTTATGATGAAAAAGCAGAAGTAATATTTTAATTCAAATTAGAATACAAATGTAGACTTTTTATCTACAAATGTAGAATTTTATTAACATTCAATATGAATTCAATAAATAAATTGAGAATGACATACTTAAGAGTAGAGATTTAATTCGAACTAGAATCTGCACATTAGCCCTATCTTTGGAAACACAAACTTAACACCCAGATACTATAGCTCTTAATTTTTCTGCTATTTCTATTTTTATAGGCAACCTTCAGGAACATTTTAATAATGTTTAAATGGATAATTCAACAAAGGAATCTACAATGTATTTAAATTAAGTGCACTTTACACATAAGACATAAAAACCCCATGTCTGTTTCATACATATCCCTTCAGTGTGAACCTATGTACTTTAGTTCCTCTATAGAGAATATCTGTAGGAATGAAGAGTATTGACAATTATTCCCTATCCAAGACTACCTCTGATAGCAGTGGCCTCTTCTGAGTGAAAATCAATAAATGGATATCAAAGAATAACATGTATATCTTAGAAAATCTTTTTTCCTTACTTAGTCTCAATCTAACTCAGGTTACTATCTAAAAGTCATTTTCAAGAATATAGCCATGCATCGCTCTACACCTTATTCTTTATTTTATTCTAAACTTTATATATTTTTTCCTAGTGTTATTAAGGTCTAAAACACAAAGTCTTATATGTAGTATATTCAAGGTATATAATGTAAATCATTTGTATATGAAAACATTGTTAAATGTTTACCATGATCAAGTTAATTACATATCTATAACTATACTTAATTACCATTAGTGCATAAGGGGTAGTGAGGACACAATGTCTACCTACTTAGCAAATTTCTATAAAGTGGCCTTCTGCAGATGTAGCTCCCCTCTCATTTCTTTCTGCCATGAAAACCTCCCCCAAACCCAATGTGCATCTAGTTACTTCTCTTCTATTAATATTTGGTGAAAAGTCTTTCTTAAGAATATCCTTGACTTGTTCATAGTTTTATTTTCAATTTTCCTCTAATTGCCTTTCTTGATTTTGTTCTCCGTAAGCACAATTGCTATTTAGATGGATTCCTTTGTTTTTAATCAATTCAATGTTGACAGGGTTATCTTAATAGCCTAAAAAGCAACTTTAACCCAAGCTTAGAATCTTAGGTGTAAGACACCAGTACAAAATAAGTAATTGTTGGGCTCTGCTTTATCAAATTATGATACACAATAAAAAACACCTGCTATCCTTAAGATTTCCTCTCACCTTAAAAAAGCCTGAGGACTCTCACAATGTTTATTCGTTCAAAATCAGAAGGAGTTGGTATTGTGTTACAGAGGAGAGACTGGAATGTCTGTTAAGCCCTTTTAAGAACCTGTTCTTGTTTGACTTTACTTTGGTGACTTATGCACAGAGTTCCTGCTGAAATCCAGGAATACAGCAGTGGTGTATATCTGATGCTTCCATTATTTGTTGTATCTCCCCAAGAAAAGATACATTGAAGTTTTGACTCTCAATACCTCAGAATGTAACTTTATTTGGAAGTGGTTGAAGATGTAGTAAGTTAAGAAAAGGTGATATGGGGGTAACGCCTGTGGCTCAAAAGAGTAGGTCACTGGCCCCATATACTGGAGGTGGTGTGTTCGAACCTTGCCCTGGCCAAAAAAATAATAATAATAATAAAAAGAAGAGGTGATATGGGAGTAGAGGGGGCCCATAATCCAGTATAATGAGTGTCCTAAGAGAAAAGGACACAAACAGGGGGAGTATGCTATTTGGAGATCAGGATTGGGGTGATACACCCACAGGCCAAAGAACAGCAAGATTTCAGTAAACCTCCAGTAACTAGAAGAAACAAGGCAAGGGACTTAAAGAGAAACTTCTCTCACGAAAGGAACTCTTAGTGATAGAACTTGAAGTAGCCACAGAAGCCGTGCACTGCTACCAATAATCTACATGTGTGGAAAATCCACCAGCCAATTTTCTGTAAAGGGAGGTGCTGCCTGCTCTCTGGGAGGAGCCTGAAAGCATGGAGGGCTGATACCGGTGGGCCAGACAGCCTGCACGTTCATCCACGTGGCAGCATCAGTAGTCTCACTGACACCTACAACCCATTGGCAATAGCTGCCAATGTCTCTATTATAAATACGTGGGTAGGAAATAGCATCCTTAAGTGAAAATGGAAATAAAACAACAGTGAAATTTAAAAGCATTCATTTGAATGAGTGTGTTATGCCCAGATATTTTCCATTTCAAGCTGTCTTCACCTGGGTATGTATCAAATCATGGAAACGATTGTTTCCCCAGGCTCTGTCAGAATTTTTATATTATTTCTTAAGATCTATACTTACACATTATGTGCATAAGACTTGACATGGGAGTAGGAAGTCTTCCATCATTAACATTCCCTTCACTTATCTTCATTTATAAACGTTTACCACATGCATTTCACAGACTGATGCATTAAGTGTGTTTTCATCTATTTTAACTCTGGGGGAAACAATACAGAGGCATCTGCAGTTACACATTTGGCCTTCTCGCGCAGAGGAAATGGAGGATGTGAACATCTTTAATCTCCAGCATGCCCAGCTTACAGGCTTATTCTAGTTTCCTACCCACATGTTGACTAGCGAGGAGGAAACTGTCATAATGCCATAGACATCTTCTCTTTTTACAACTAGCACCCCCCTCCTCCCACTCCCACATAAACACACATACACAAACATCAAAGTCATTTTCTGACTCATTTTCTGGAAGTGTTGGAATAAATATCTTTTTCTATCTGGAGTCTCACTTACATTTTCAAATTCAACTGGGTCTCCAAATTGCAAATCAAATACTTTTTATTTTTATCATCATTCATTGTAATTAAACGACTATGGTATAGATATTTCTTTCCATTGCTGTTCTAAATAGTGCATAATTTAGAAAGCCTAGAATATTTTTCCTTGTTGATTAATATATCCAGCACCTAGTTTTGACAATGATTAAATGCTTAATTTTTGAATATAGTTATAAAAATGAGTTTATAGTGATTGTCATTGAATAAGTTATCAAAGAGTAGTGAATATAACAAATTGGTTTCCAGAAAAGTCAAAACTAAAAATGATGCCACAGGTAAGAGATGTGTACGTTTTTAGGCAAGGGCATGTATGTATGTATGTGTGCACGTGTGTGCGCAGGTTAAGTGTGTTGTCTAATGGTGAAGCAGCAGTGAGATGTTTCACACTGACTGGTCTTTACTCTTTGCAACAAAAATACAACTTTTGTTGTGTTATTCACTCTTATATAAGATATTTATTTAGATTCATTTGTCAGTCTTATTTGCAATATCAGCATAGATCAAAGACGGTGTTAAATTAGAGATCACTTAGCTTGCCAAGAAAGACTTTTACTTTTTTAAACATAGATGGCTTTAAGCACGTTGCCTTATGGATAAATTCATTTATCGTAAAGAAATAAGCCACTAGGATAGAATTACTTAGAATTACTCGGATTTATCTAGCTGAGGGTTTTGGATAAAACTCCACATTAAGTGAAGGAACAGATGGACAAGTGTTACGTTTTTTTGGCAATCTGTTTTTCATTACATAAACTAAATTGACTGCTTTGCTTATGTGTGGGGCAGAGTACTGAGTTCTTCTTTCATCTTTCCCATTACTTCAAACACTGCCTGTGTCTGTTACACAGATGCCTTTTTAAAAGATATTAAAGTCAGTTGGTATATATCCAATCATTTTATCACCTTGATACTGCTTTTGAGACACGTTAACGGGAATAGGTAACAAAGTCAGCGATTTAAGTGGTCCGCAGTCACACAATTGAATAACTAATTTTGTTACAATTATCATAGTGTATTTTGGCACCTGTATTACCTCAAAGGTGAGTGATCACATGTTTTGCACTACCTTTGCACTACATGTTTGAAATAGTCAACAACTCAGAGTTGAGCTTGGTTTTATACATAATAGCATTTTGAAATTAAAGATACAGACATAAACTAAAAATATTTCAAAAACTGTATGTACAAATAGTTCAGTAAGTTAAATGGAAAACACATGAGGATACACAAAAATTGTTCATGATTACAAAAGTCACTAGTAAAAACCTCTATTAAAATAGTGAATATATATGATTATACAGCTTTAATGAATAATTTGTAAATGATAGGAATAAGTAGAAACACATGTCATATTCCAGAATGGGAAGATGAACTCAGTGTAAGAACTTTAGTATTCTTCACGTGAATTTATAATATGAAATTTGTTACCATCACAAATATTAACTTGGTTATTTGATCAAAATATCTATCTACACAGGAAAAAATATGTATGAGTCTAGCTGTGTTCAAGAACAACATTAATGGGAAGTTGTTTTTTCTCAGATAACAAAAACGTACCTGCATGATTTTAAACTTTGGCAGTTGACAATTCAAGCCACCTTCACACAATTGTGAATCAACTTACAAGATCATCTGAGAACTACAGTATCTTTTGAAAATCACACCTCTTAGCCTCCCACAGCCACTTGTGTGCCATCCGCCCACGTCATGTAGGTCATGGTTATAGGTAAGCATTCTCCCAAAGACCTATGACTTCCCCCAGATCACGTCTGATGAACGGTGTGGCTGGTTCATACCATAGTCTCATATTGCTTGGACTCATTTGGAATACACTGAATCCTTTTCAAGGATTGTGAAGCAAAGGATAAAGGAGCAGAAAACTGTCTCCTAACTTCTTCATTACATTCTTTGCTTCGTTCACTTCTCCACGCCAAAGGGGAGGCTTTCTACAAGGTTTTCTTTTCTGGAAGGGACTCCATTTAATCATACCATCTTTCAACTTGAAGCAAAACAAGGAACATGGCAAGTTTGATCAGAAGGAAGCCTGCAACATGCTCAACATTTAAGGAAAATATAAATTATTAATAGGACTGTCATTTAAAAATAGATACAAATATAATGACAAAAAGGTACTAGTAGTGACTTGTTTTTTTCACCAATATACAATTCATTCAGAACTCCATTGTAAGGTAATGAATATACAACATTTCCAGGTCTACCCTGTAATATTCTGGAAAGCTTTCAGTCTCTCGTTCTCTCTCCCCACTACACCCTCCTTCCCTCCTGCTCTCTCCTGGTCTCTTTCTCTCTCTCTTTTTGCCTGTCTCCATAACCAGAAGGATTTAAAGACCCTAGAATTTGTGAGCACTACAAATGTAACCCAGGCAGGTGCTTTAATCTCTGCTGGGAGCAGAGCCACACAGAAGAGATTTCTGGCCAGAAACTGTATTGGAATCTGTGCAAGCAAGAAATTGATTTTTATTGTTCTGAAGCTAAGATGAACCCAATTATAAAAATTAATTAGAAAGTCAAATGAGACTTTAAAAAGTAAAAGTAAAAATGGGAAGCCAACCATTGAAGCTTAAACTTACATGGTGCAAATTATTAAATTTGATATTGTCATAAATAAAATGTTAATTCTATTGCTGAATTAATTTTACTGAATTAAAAATTACTGCATGCTTTTTTCCCTGGATTTATACAAATTAATTTAACCTTACTTTTCTCTTTTATAACTTTCCATGTATTATAAATTTAAGTTTCTATATTTTCTCAATTGTTATAAGCCATACAGAAAATTAGTGATATCGATATAACACTATCTACCACAAATGTTATTTTCATAAACAACTTAAAAAACACTAAAGACTCTTAGCAAGGCAACAATGATACATTCTTTTGCATGTATCATATGCCATAATCTCACTGGAGAAACAAATATTGGTAATGTGATGTTAAAATTATATCATTTATGATATACCTTTTTATTTTAAGTTTTTTATTATTTATTATTATTAAGTTATATTTAGAACTGAATTTAGATCTATCAATTTACTAATGTAGCTATTGAAATATTATATATTTATTCATAATTTGTGTTATCCTGCAAATCTAAAAAATCAGAAAAATTTTGAATACATTTCAATTATAAAATAGACAAAAGGTAAGCATCCCCGTGCTAATAGGCCACATAAATGTTTATTACTTAGGGCAATATTAAAAATCTTATGTGTGTTACACTAATGTATCAGAGCTAAGTATTACAAACAACTGATTTCATGGAGAGAGAAGAATAATGGCTACCGGTGGCCGGGAAGGGTGGCGGGGAATGGTGGGGCTAAAGTGAGAATGGTCAAAAGGTGCAATAATATAGTTAAGGACTTAAATGGAATGAATAATATTTCATAGCAAAACGAAATACCACAAAAATATGCATAACTAAATATCCACAACAATATACTTTAAAATAACTAACAGAATGGAAATAGAAATGACGGATACTCCAATTACCCTGACTTGATGATTCACATTGTATGCCCCCATCAAAACATCACACAAACTCTGTACCTATATACAGCAATCATGCATCCAAAATAATAAGTTTTTAATTTTTAAGACCTCATCTGTATTCATTCATATGTAAGACCTAAAATAGCTACATGACAGAGAGAGATTTGGGGAAAGGAAATTTATCATGTAAATTGTTAATGGTACATTTTATGTTTAATATTTTTAAAATGTTAATTATTTTATACATTTTCAGCAAATGAAATGTTTTTAATCTAATCTGGATTCACAATTTCAAAGTATGGGACTATATTGTGAAAATGTCAATGTAGTGTTTTAAATGAATAAATGCATCCTATCATCTGCATAGACACTTACGCTTAAATGATTTTTGCTGGTATTTGCTAACAGCAGAGGGAGATATTGAACTACAGATTAAGATTTTTCAGTGTGCATCTTTTGCAGAATGATTTACAGCCAATCAATCGACATTTGATTTTGAAGTTGTTTTTCTTGATAAAACACCTACTTTTGCAAATATTTTATGAAGATATTCTCCTCTAAGATATGCTGAACAACAAGTGTTTCATACAATCTTAAAATGAAGGAATTTACATTATGCTAATATACCGCTTGATATTTTACTTGACTGTCTCACTTTAAATGTCAAGTAACTCAAAAATTATGCATCATTAACCAAGTGGGGCAGTAAAGCATGATTTTTTACACTCAGCAAGACCCGAATTGTGCCTCTGTTCTGTTATTAGCTAGTCGGGGGACACTTAGCAATTTATTTTTCTGTTCTAATTTTTACTATACTCATCTATAAACTATGACAATAATAATATGCCTTTCATAGGGTTCTTGTGAAGACTATATATATTACACGTGTATGTGTCTCTGTGTGTGAGAGAGAGAGAATGAGATAGCAAGTGTCCACCAAAATAATTTTCTACTAAAGACAGTAAATATACCTGCATTAACACCCTTACTATTTTCATTACCACTTCGAGAATTCAAACAGCTCTGAAATGAAAAACTTATGCACAAATAGTACATTAACAATTATTTATTATACAAAACCTAAAATATATAAATAATGTTGATACCATACATTTACATTTTGTAATCCCTTATGTCCTGGAGTAAAATATATCTAATTTATAATAGGAAACATGGAATTACATTTTGTTTCTGGTGGGTGATAGTCATCCTAATATTACTTGTAATATGACATTTTTTATGTTTTAGATTTTACTACAAAAGCTCCTTATTTATTTTAGAAATGTAATCTAATAGAACATATGCCATCCCAATTACACAAGTTTGTTAAAAATGTGATTAAAGAAAAGGTGAGGTATAAGGTAACAGTGAAACCAAACAGACTCAGTCTTGAAAGTGTTATTTAATGACTTCACTTGTAAGCATCAGATTGGTTTTAATTGTATTGAAATGAAGAGAACCTGTGGATTTCCTTTAGGTTCATGGTATTGGATCCTGCATTAATTTTATTTAGACCCAACATTATTCTATACTCAGTGGTCACCTTATTTTCTGACTCCTTTTGTTATATTGCTGTATGATAGAAGGCATGTTTCCATTTTTCTGTTAGAATTTTTTTTTCTTTTTAGCAAGTCCTACACGTGATATTTCTAACATTTTATTCAATGGTGGGGCATAGGTAAGAATCAGAAATTGTTTCTAGTAGATGTCAGATTTCAAATATATCTGTGAGAGCAGATTAGACTTTAACTGGCAAGATATGCAACTAGTTGTGTTTATTTCAGGCAGAAGGAGTGGCTTAAGCAGTTTGAATAATGGAAAGAATGATAATGAATCAATTTTAAATATAAGCTATTATTAGGTTTTACCTATTAGGAACACATACGAATTTAACTTGGAGTCAAATGACGTAGAATTTTGGATGCCAGATCAAGGCTTGTTTGTTTGTTTGTTTTATTTTGTTTTTTTCAGTTTTTGGCTGGGGCTGGGTTTGAACCCACCACCTCTGGCATATGGAGCCAGCGCCCCAAGGAAAAGGATAGAAAAATTGTTGTCAAAAAAGCCTAGTCCTGAATTTATTTGCCAAACATTAGCTGATGTCTCTGAAAGTTGATAAGGATTGTTCAAAAGTGGAGAGTCCATCTCCAAGAGGGCCCTGAGCACCTGAGCAAAACATAAGAGATTATCTGAGAGCTAAGCACTGAAAGGAGCTGTCAAAAGGACTGGAGACATTTTCTACAGATCCTTGAACATCACGGGGAAATTATTTATTCCATTAAAATGTGCATAGGTGAAGTTTTGTTTAGTATATAGGTATGATCACATAACAAAGACCATATCCATTAGCCAAAACTCATCAATTCAGAACCAGATAGAGAGAAATTTCATATATTGGAACATTTTGGAATACTTTATAATACTTTTCAATATATAAAATATATACTTTATCCAAATGAGAGGCAGAGTCTCTTCTTTCCAGCAAATAGCCTCATGACTGCTAACGCAGTAGTACTTAATTTATTCTCTACATTTCTCTTTAACATTTGCCATCTTTTTTTTCTTACAACTCATTCAGTTTTCTACTGTTTAACTAATTTATGTTTAGATGTTAAATTATTTACTTTTTTTTGTTTCTTCACTTTCAGAACCTCAACTTCTTTTCATCCTACCTGAAAATATCATTGCAGTGGAGTTGAGTCTACAAGTTTTTTGTGCCATATCTGCTTTAAAAATTATCCACTTGAATTACAAAATAAGGCATAGTATTTTCTTAATTATGATTCCACTGTGTGGTATTTGATATTAGAGAGAGACTATTGTATCCCTAGATTAAAATGTTTTAAATTCAATCATGTTGTAACATTTGGGTAGATTGATATGTGGTAACTTTTACTTAACAACTTTGCTTTAATATTACCTGGGGGGGGGTTTGTTTGTTTGTTTTGTTTTTGTTTTTTTGAGACAGTCTCAAGTTGTCGCCCTGGGTAGAGTGCCACGTGTCACAGATCATAGCAACCTCAAACTCTTGGGCTAAAGTCATTCTCTTGCCTCAGCCTCCCAAGTAGCTGGGACTACAGGTGCCCACCACAACCCACAGCTATTTTTTGGTTGTAGTGTCATGGTTGTTTGGCAGGCCCGGGCTGAATTCAAACCCACCAGCTCTGGTGTATGTGGCTGGTGCCCTAGCCGCTGAGCTACAGGCACGGAGCCAATATTACCTGATTATTGCTGAGAATGTAGGGTGTTTATCAGCAATGAGCAAGCAATGACCAAGCTCATTGCTCAAGTATTTCAAGCTATGAGCCTTGCTAAGAAATATTTCAGACAGGTCCTCTTATTTCCCAATCAAGTTCCAGATCAATGGCTGCTGCTTTATCTGATGATCTGTGATACAACTATGACCAACATTTTAGAAAGACATATGTGTTATGAAATACAAACCCTCCACCATTCTCCATATTAAGAATGAGCTTGATGAGTCGTCTATGATTCATTTACTTACACAGCATGATTTCAAAGAATAAAAAATGAAACTACAACTTTTCCTTCTATAGATCAATGTGATATATTTTAACCTGATGAAACTTTAGTGGACTTCATTGAACATTTAATGAAATGCATAAAACATTTGTTTTTTGCCAGAAGTTCATGAGAAAATGGAATTAACTTGCTATTTTTACTTGATGGCAGTAATTCTCTTGCTCACTCTCATTTGCCAATCAAAAATCAATTATATGAGATTAAAGATACAAGAATGTGTTGTGAGTTTATTCCTAAAGCATTTAATTAAAGTCATGAACACGTTTTCAAAGGCTTATACTTACTAGTAATCCAATAGCTTGTATTTCCCCTAAGGGAAAAATAAAATTTTCAAAATTATTTTAGAGAGTACAAAAACAAGAGTGTCTCTATACAGGTATCTGTAACTTCTAAAAGTCAATGTGAGCATTCTAAACGTATAGTGCCATCATAATTAATTATTATATTTTCTATCCATCAACATAAGTTTCTCAGCTACACAACTAGTTTACCTGTCCAGAAGAGGTGCAAAAATGAGAAACTCAGTTTGTTTTAAGATTTCAGTATAATACTATTAATAATAATCACAATTTTACTAAACTAATAATTATCCTTAGCATGTTATTTATAGTGTATTTTCTAAAATTGTATATACGTGTAACAAACTTACATGTTTGTTCTAAATAGAAATGATACAAATGGGTTTCCTCAAAGCAGAAAGTAGAAATTGATACCATGTGAGAGAGCATACGATAGTTGAAGGTCATTTCGTGGAAGAATAACAACATAATTAACAAGGAAGAATTCATGTGGCTTAACTGCCTTTATTAGAGCAGAGTAAAGTAAACCGGATTCATAATGATATCCCTTAGCTACCAAGAAGACCATAGAATTTAATGTCTTAAGAGCTTAACAAAAGACAGCACATTTAAATCCCTAGAAGCATAATAAAATAATAAAATGTATTAAGTTGTTGTGTTTGTTGTGAATAGGAGGAGCTGAGTGACCAAGGAAGATACAGTAACACCACAGCCAATTGTCCTGTTTGGTGGACACAGGCTCTCACATCTCATTGCTGCTCACATTTGTTCTTCAGAGAACCTAGAGATATGGTGGATAGGCATCCACATCACTAGTGCACGGCCACACCTGCAATTACTGAAATATAGCTCCACCAATATGGGCTGGGAAGGAGATGGCAGGGATGGAAGGAGTCATATACATTATAAAGGGAAAATTATCTATCTACTTGGAAAATCCTACAAATTCTCTGGACCCCACTCTAGAGGAAGAAGACTGCAGAGGGTTCCTGAGAGGCAGAACAGGCAAAGCCTTAGGGCTTCTGGTCTATGCAATGCCCAAGAGGCTTTTTGGACAGTATTAGTCCATCTTGTGTTGCTATAAAAAAGTAATGGGTAACTTATAAAGAAAAGAGGTTTATTCAGCTAATGGTTCTTCCAGCTGAACAAGAAGCTTGGAGCCAGAATCTGTTACTAGTGAGGGCTTCAGGAACCTTCCAATCCATGTGGAAGGCAAGAGGGAGCAGGTGTATCACATGGAGAAAGAAAGAGCAGGGTAAGGCAGGTGCCACACTCTTCAAACAACCAGCTCTTGAGGAAAGTCATATAGCAAGAAATCCCATGGGGCCACACAGAGGGCACCAGATCACTCATGTGGGATCCAGCCTATGATCCAAACACCGCCCAATTAGCCCCAGCGCCAACACTGGAGGTTGAATTTCAAATGAGATTTGAAGGGGACAAACTCCCAAACTATATCATATATTTAAAGTAAATAAAGTGGAATCTTACCATAAACTGATGTCTTCTGTCAGTCCATACAACAGACATAGGACGAGAAGTATAAATTACTAGGAGGGTGTAGTATGATGAAAAGATTGTTCTGAGTCATCTGCTGAATGAACATATTCTGGAGCTAGGGTATAAAGAGAACAAGTGAAAATCTAGACTCCGCTTACTAGTTCTGTGCATTGACTATGTTGCCTTACATCTTTGTTCTCTAATTTCCCCTTTCTTATAATAGTTGCATCATAGGTTGTTTTCTAAGATAAGAGTTTTGCTGTGTATACACTAGTTGCAGTGTTTATAAACACACAGGGTGCTCACGGTTTTATATACACTTATTATGAATGTTATTAATTAAACATCTATAGAAGCAAAAAGGTTTTTAAATATAATCTATTTTAATTCTAATTAATAGCGTCAGCATGTTTTCACTCTCTTGTTTAAGATAAAGCTTCATAATCTATTGCAAGAACATGATGAACAATAAAAACAAATATTTTTAGTGATTCCTTCAAATCTATTCTGTAATATTTTTCTAATAGTGGTCATAGTTGATTATTTTTTCCTTGAAATATACTTTTAACACATCATAATAATAATTACAGGGCAGCAATAGAACTGCACTTGATTTACATATTCAGAAGAGAACTTCAAGATTTAGCATGCTGTCCTAGTCCATTTTTCAGTTGGTAATTTTTTAAATAATCCACTAGAGGGCGGCAAAAGAGTGAAAATGCTTTAAATCAAGACAAGGTGTCAGGACTGTTCTCTGAACTCTTATTAATATTATATAAATATTTCAGGTTGGTTTTAGATTGTGAGTCCTTATTTTTAATCTCTCCTCAATGGAAGATTATTACAAAGTAATTTCTACTAAGGTCAAACATTTATTATACTTTGAGGAAGACACTTCTCACTGTAAACAAAGGAAGAGCAGGTAAGTACTATTTTGAATTGATTAATTACTTAAGCTAGACAAGCTATATTTGAAAAATTATTTTACTGCCAAACAGTTGTTGAAAGCTGTGAAATTTCTAAATTTTAGTAGGTTGTAGCTACAGATAAAAATGAATATTTGTTAAAAATTGCCTCTCTGATCATTATTTTTGGCTGAAGAAAAAGATAAAAGATATTTAAGGATTGTTTTGCTGTAGTCAAGTGACTTCAAACTTATTCTTTGTGAATAAAGGAATTTAAAATTCTTTGTAGTTCAAATGTGTGTTTTATGAAGACAGAATTTTATTTTTTAATCCCCAAGGAAATATCAGATAATAAATCTAAATTATATTTGCTATTTACTCCATGAGGCTGTTACTGGGTCACTTCTCCTCACCCCACCAAAGAAACAAAAAGAACTTCCCATTTAAATAACCTTAATGTAGCCATTTTGTTATTAGAAGTTATCTTTTTAATTAGAATTTTAGTAGTGTAAGTATTTTATCATCTATTGTGTATCATAATACCCTATGTCCTATTTCAGTATATGGTAACTTGACAATTATAGCTAGTGCTAGAATTATTTTGGAAAAACAATATACATTGTAATATTGTATGTGATATATAAATTTTTGAAGTACATTCTAAAAATATTCATTTTTTCTAGAAGAGATATTATAGATTAGTAAGGTTGATACAGTAAATCATCAGAAAGATAACATAATGAGAAATATATTTATATTAGCAAGAATATTTATACTTATACTCTGCATTTTTCATGTAGGTGTATAGGTAAGATGTAAAATGCATGTTTGTGTGTTAAATATAGACTGATTCTGAAAGAATAAGTCTCTCTTGGTTTTGGAGTGAATTATTTATAACTCAAAAGTTTGTTCTCTAATTTACATATAACTTTTAAAAAAGTGATATATGCCAAAATGTATTGTATCTTATTTTGTTTTAGAGTTTTTAATCAAGAATTCTATTAACAAAAAGGCCTACATTATTCAGAGAAATCTGTCACTAATAATGTATTCACTATCTTGGTGAATAGTAATACACAGTAATGACAGTAATAATTCAGTAAATGTCTTCTTACATTCATTCCATTGTTACCAAGCCAAGAAATATAAATAAAAAATGTGTTGATTTATCTGTTGAACTATACACTTGGGTTTCTGTTGAGAAGTGTACCTGGGCAATTCTTTCTTTCTTTACAAAGCACAGACCCACTTGTAACAAAGTATTTTATTTTTATCCAAACAAAGGTGAAGTTTGGTACTTAAGTTTGTAGGTCACCTGCTCAATCTCAAGTTCCCTCTGTCATCACGTAAATTCTTTTAGATATTTTTCTTTGATGTGTAGACATATTCAGATAATATATGTTAAATGTGCTTTTAGTACTTTGGACAGAATTTTCTTCAGCATTACTTGTGTGTATAAAATTTCAAAGTTGTACTTTCACTCTATTATGTGATAGATGATCTCAAAGAATAGTTAAAAAATAAATCTATGCCTGATATTTTCAACATAACTTTACAGCTTTGTTATAATGACACAAATTGAACTACATACAATCGACTTTTTAAAAATGGTTGAATATCATATTTTTTACATTATAACTGTTAAAATAAGTATTCCCTAATGACACAGCAGTGGATAATAAGCAAAGACAGTGATATTTGAGTTACTATTCGCAATAGAAGGCATCCAAGAATTTAAAATCTCTCGCAGGTGGTCCACCACGCAGCTGATCTATCACACTTACTTATTCATGGTATTTCCCTACCATTACTGTTAGTTATTTGAATATAAAGTATTGTAGTTGCAAGGCTTATGTTACAATATTTTAAAAACACCTGAAAAGATAAAAAGGATAAAATTATGTATTTTAAATTTTTAATTTGGATATGTAGCATTAAGTTTTTCATACAGATAGAAAAATACTGTCTAAATATATTCCTGAAGACACAGGAAACAAATGTCCTGAAGTTATAGTGTGAAAATACAAAAATAAAATTAGATTATTTTGTATGTGCAACACAATCCATTGTAAGATGGAGAGAAAAATCACAAAGTAGGTACAAGCCCTTCCTCACAGAGTGTCTCCCTACGCTCAAAATAACTCACAGTCTAGCATTATTCTAGTGCACCTTTTCTCTTGTGTATCACTCATTAGTCATCATGAAAACATTCCTCAACAATATTTGACTTGTTTTTAGTTGTCTTTTTATTTTTTTTTTATTTTTTTATTTTTATTTTTATTTTTTTTTTTCAGTTTTTGGCCAGGGCTGGTTTTGAGCCCACCACCTCCAGTATATGGGGCCAGCGCCCTACTCCTTGAGCCACAGGTGCCACCCCGTTGTCTTTGTTTTAAAGTTTGTTTCATCATGCAGTAAAAAGTAGAGATCTTTATTACATCTGCAATATATTGTATATGAATTGGCCTATGACTAGTCATAGGCCAAGCTTCCAAAGGAAAAGTTTTATGTTGTTTTTGTTTTATGGTTTGCCAAATTAAACAACAGGATTGGATAATTTCTCTTGTCAATTGAACTCAAAGCAACAACAGAAAATTTCATTATAAAACTTCCTTTAGAACAAAAGTGAGGTCTTCATCATTTTATACCTTAGCTGTCAGATCAAATTAAGCATGACAGAATTTAAAATTTAATTAACAAATTAAACATTTTGATAAAGGTAAAGGGCAGGTTCCCTAAACACCTCTTCATGTGTGACTCAATAAAATAGTATATCTACCTTACACATTTCCTCTAGGAAACAAAGACTTTAGGCTGAGAGCAGTCATGTTCAAATGACTATCTCATCTACAGAGATGTAGGTGTGCTGCTAAAAGGTGAAAAAGTCTCTGATCTTCCTCACTCAAAAGTTAGTCCCTTAGTTTAAAGTCATCAGAAGTCAAGAGGATCCGTAATGATTGTGCTCTTACTGTAAAGTGTTTGGAGCTTCTCTTCCACTGAAATATGAAGGACAACCCTAAGTTTAAGATTAGAGAATCAAAATTAAAGATTACTGCATCACATTATTTTTCAAAGGTAAAAGGTAAGATTCTTCAGTTATTTATATTAAGAATATTTATTTAATTAAGTCTATTAATGTATCTGGGTAGATATTACCCATTATTATTTTGATTTTTTTTTGTTATTTTATAGAAGTTGTTAATTGTGTACACAATTAAGAGGATGGGAAAACACAATAATAAATATTTGAGTTTAATTTAAGCTGAGGAATTGCTAACCAATTATTTTATTTTTCTTACTCATTTTCATTTTATAAATTTTATAATGTAACACATATACTTTTTTTTTTTTTGCAGTTTTTGGCCAGGGCTGGGTTTGAACCCACCACCTCCGGCATATGGGGCTGGTGCCCTACTCCTTTGAGCCACAGGCGCTACCCATAACAAATATACTTTTTAAAAGATATATGCACATTAAAAGAAAGATTTTAGTGTGAAATAAGAAACAAAATTTATCTTTCTTAACATCAATAAAATTAGTTCATCAGAGTTTCTACTGATCTACATATTTAAGCTTTACTTACACATATTACCATGTTTTATTTTAATGGCATTATTACCAGGTTCTATGTAATCCCCTGACAGTACAAAGCATGTCTAGACCACCATCATACATGTTTTTCAAAGATTTACATCGACTACTCTTTAAAAAGTGAAATTGATTAAGATCATTTTTGTGTTTAAAGTTTTTCTTTAATGAATGAAACCAGCAGTGAACAGTCTGTGAGTTTTCCACCCAAGGGACTGTAATAAACTGGTCAACATGCAGGGAGGGTCAACATAAGGAACTAGGCCTGCTGTACTGATATGTACATGTGGGCCATCCAGTATGAAAATTAGGCCAACTCAAGGAGGTGGTCAATGTAGGGAGGTAGTTAACTGTGGAGGGTCTACTGTATTTCAAATCTATAAAATTTATCCTCCCTAAAGGTCTCCATGTTTATACTTTTTACCTCCCGAGTATTTCATTATGTCCTATTCTAAACCACAGATGTTGCAGAGCTGTCTACCTGCCAAGACTTTCAGATTCTTGAATTAAACTCCATCTGACATGTGTCTCTACCTCTTAAATGTGGCACTGAGAAAAGAGGAAAGATGCTCTGAGCTGTAACTGGTCCTGTGTAGAATGAATACTTCTCTTTCACTATTTTACTCATTTCCTTCCTCTTTGCAGTGCTCAATCTTGCTTTTTTTATTCTGTGCCCCCTGTTTATAATCAGTTCACAAATTTCAAAAGACATTTTTCCACCTGGTCTTTGTGGTCACTGGATATTAAGATGACATCTCCATCCATGAAAGCGAGGAGGGAAGGCATTCTCTGGCTATGTCCCATTGCACAATGCAACTTGTTGCTCTTAGGTCATTACCTTAAAACTAATAACAGAGATAGGAAAAGGATTATTTCCTCTAACTGTTTGTTACTCTTCAATATTCACCCTTTAGGGATGCACACTCTGAGAAGTAGAGATACAGTCAAAAGTCACAATAACACATAAATTACAGGTTGTGATTTATAATAATTGATTAGTTTTAATCATTTTCCAACATGGAGTTACTAGAGAAAGAGCATTAGTTAGGCACAAAGATAAATAAAATTGAATTTTTATCACAATCACATGATAAATTTATTAGGAAAACTTGGGGGAAGCTACACTAGACATGTACTTTTCCAGAAAATAATTAATGATTAAAAATATCTGCTGGGAGTGGTGGCTTACACCTGAAATCCTAGAATTATGGGAGGCTGAGGCAGGAGGACTGCTTGAGGTCGGGAGTTCAAGACTAGCCAGAGAAAGTGTAAGATCCCGTCTCTACCAATAAATAGAAAAATTAGCTGGATGTGGTGGTGTGCGTCTATAGTCCCAGCTACTTGGGAGGTTGAAGCAAGAGGATCACTTGAGCCCAGGAGTTTGAGGTTGTTGTGAGCTCTGAACTCCGATGATGCCACTGCACCCTAGCCAGGGCAAAAAAGTGAAACTCTGCTTAAAAAATAAAAATTTATTAAAATAAATGCTGTGCGGTAAGCAGTAGCACTGTCATAAACATTCTGGAAAAAAGTCTGCATTACTGACTGATATAATAACTGAGGAATTACCGTGATTAAAACCCAGAGAGCAGCGTAATCATTTTCAGTGTGCTAGAGTATATTTAACAAAATTTGAGATAACACGACCAACATAACCATTTTAGATTAAATTAAATGTTGCAGAATGTTACTCAAACAACAATTATTTTCCCAGTTTTTTGTTTCCACCAGAAACTTACATTTTTTTAAATGTTAGTTAATTTTTCTTTCTCTTACTTTTATATAATTAACCATTAATTTATGCATTACAATGATAAGATATAACACATTGGAAAAGAATTCAACATGAGGAACTTCAAATTTCCGCCATATGTCTGTAAGGAATAAGGTAATATGTTCTCAAATTGGAGGAAGTGAGAGAAACTAGTCAATCCCTGGGGAATTGATTCCATTTGTCCAATTGCCCCAGACTCTGCTTCCAGGCTATTTCTCCTGTAATTTTGCCCTCAAATATTAAAGAGATACAGAGTTTGGGGAGAATTATGACTATGGGGTTGAGAGAAGAAGTATTCTAGTTGTTTTTTTATTGGTTAAAATTCTATTTTATAAATACCTGAATAAGCCACCAGATCAATTTAAGTTACCTTGGCTGTCAGGTATCAATAAACTGTGCCTAAGAGTCATTCTTTCCCTCAAGTCTCTCTTAGGGTCTTTATTCCTTTATTCTTTATTTTTCCCCCTTATTTCTAATCCATATCACCGACTTTCCATCTTAAACACATAATGTCTTTAAAAGAAATGAGGAACTCAATTAGTGGAGAATATAATATAAAGTTCCCCGCCCCTTCTCCACAATAAAAAATGAATAAATAAATTAATTAAATTAATTAATTAATTAATTAATTAAAAAAGAAATTACCATAAAACTTTTATCTGTTTGAACAAATATTTCACATTGAAGATATAAAAACTATATGAATTAGAATGCATACCTGCAGGTAATTATTAAATATAATCTAATTTGATATTCTTACATTTTGATGAATTAACCTATTTTAAATACCACTTTTTAAAATATAATTTTCTGAAATGAGACTTACTACTATAAATGAGGCTTCTAAACCCTAGAGGGAAAAGTGTTTCTGAACAGAACAAATACTTAAAATATAGCATCTATGTATTTGGAGGAGAGAAGATTCAGATACAAGGAATGCATTTAAAGAGTGATTTATTTTTTAAGCAGCCATTTCGTGAAATAAGAAATCAGAGTTGAGAGATTCACTAGAGATAGTTCAGAACTTTTAAAAGTTGAAAAACAAGTGATTTTTGTAAATATAACCTTTCAGATACAATTCTTTCTGAGTTAGTACTATAAAAATCAGGTTATTTTAATGTCTACATACTTATTGATCTTGTTTCATTTTATCTGTAAAGATATAAATTTATATTTTCAAGAGTGATAGTGTTAGGTCAATGAGAATCATTTTGTGATTACAAATTATTAAAAAATCACAAATCTAGTGTAAATAATTATCATCTCATAACTAAAAGAGAATCTCATTCTAGTTTCATTATAAATCATTAGCCCTAGGGAAAGTAACAATGAATGATTAAAAAAAAAAAAAAAAAAAGTGAATACAAAAATACAAGTGTTTCAGGAAAGCAGTTCATATTGACATTTTAAAATTTAATTAGTGCACAATATGAACTATAAACACCATTTTTAAAAAAGTGAAAGAATAGTAGGCAGCATTTTTGCCATTTTTTGCACACATGTGCAAATACGACACAGCTGTGTCAGTTGAGAATTTAACCTAATACATTATTTAACTTACTACAATAGCAAACTAGATTATTAAACATTTAAAACAACATATTTTTTCATCAAAATTCACTTGCCCTATCATTGGTATTAAAAGGGAGTGAAAAGACCATTTGCAAAAGGAGGAGGAGTTGAGCAGTCCCAAGGTGGAGCTGTCTCTTGTTACATGACACTGGCAGATTAAAGCGCTCTGATGGGGTAGGGCTTAAAGTCTGAGTCAAAAGCCAAGAAGTCTCTTTATTTACGCCTACCTCCCAGCCCTTGGCAATCTGACTAATCACAAACTGAGCTAACAAGAAAGACTAGAAAAGGAGGAAGAACATTGCTGCAGCTTGGATCTACAAGCTCAGAAATTGAGAGTGATCAATCGCAGCTCTGTTGAACATCTTGTTTATTTACTGCATTCAGCAGCTTGCAAATGGTTAACTATATGCAAAAAAGTCAGCATAGCCTTGAAGTATGCCGTGAATTTTAATTGGGGGGAAAAAGGATAATTGCCTCAGGATGCTCTAGTATGCACTCTGTTTGAAATATTTTCAATGAAATGCTCAGCATTCTGTCTTTGACCAGAGGTTTTAACTTCATGAAGCTGCAAGCCTTGCCAAAAAGTGATATTTGAGAAGAGTGTACGTGGTGGTTGGTGTTTTCCCTTTTAATAAAGGGACTGAATTACTTTGAACACCTCTTCCAGCCCAGCTGTGCATTGCAGATAACGTCAGGAAGTCTCTGCTTTACAGGTAAGATTAATATTTCCAAGCTTTTCTTAAACTTATTTTTGCAGTATGGTAAAATGATTGAATTTATATGATTGCTTCCTTAAACAAAAACTTTGCATTAAAGGATATTAAGTTCCAGTCCTGCTTACTGGCACATGCAACACTGTAGCAGATGCCTGTTTTCTCTGAATAGCAGACATTTAGTCTAACAGCTGGCTGCTGAGAAGAACAAATATAATAAGATGCCATTATTCCTAGAACAACCTTCAGATTGTTACTAGAAACTAAATACGTGTGTTCTGGGAAGGAAAGATCACTTCCAAATGCCATTGTTACATTTCCAATAGAAGCAGAATATTGAACAGTTCTTTATATTTCGTATGCTGCTTTTATTTTCTGACTTGAAAATCTGTACTTTTCTGACTATATGTATGGAGAGATTTTTTCCCCTCTTTAACACTGTATCAGATACTGTTGATAAAGAAACACTTTGCAAATTGGTGTATCTTTCTGAAAAGATTAGAAACTATTCCTTAGCCCGTTTTGAAGAGCAAAAAATGTATATAAGATTTTAAAAAATAGTGAGAGTTTATTATTGCGAAGTTGTACAGGGTGGACATAAAGTTAATGTGCAATTTGAAGTAGCTTAACGTAGTAAATTGCACACAAACTTTATGGACATCCTGTGCACTATTTTCTCAAGATGCTGTGCTTGGTGAAATAAACCTTATTCTTTCCAAGTAATTTATGGGGAAGTACCTTTAGTTTTTGTGGAAGCTAATCCACATGTTGAAGACTCTAACTAGGAGATGCTTGATTATAACCACAGCACTCAAAACAGTTTAAAATCAACTATTTCCTCAAGGGTAACATAAAATCTACTGACTGTTCCCTTATACAAAAAGGCAGTAAATTGTCTTTTTTCTTTAGTTGACTTTTGTCTCTCAGAAACTTTATACTGTGTGTATGTTTTCAATAAAGCAATGTGTTTTTAGGGCATGAAAGTTTACTTTCAGGATTATTGATTGGGTTCTGGTATGTTTCATCTGATTGTAAATTTGGATTAAATCAAACTTTCCATTCTCGTTTCAATCAAAATAAATAAATAAGCACAGGCAATTACCCTTTTGAAAAGCTGAAAAGTTTAATAGTTATAAGATGTGGTGTTTATCTTTTCATTTAATTTATATAAATTTAAAGTATACTATTTAAAGGAAGGAAATAAAATGAGATACCATTGGAGTTATAGCTCCCTACCTTGCCATTACTGTCCTTTAAAAGTTAGAACATTTGTAAGAATTGCTGTTTTAGATGTATGTGTTTTAAGTTTTAAAGATGTGGAATTTGTGATGTTGTTATATTGAACTGTCTTTTTTTTTTTTTTATGAAATTAGAGGTGCCATCAAGTATTTTAGTGTGGCGCAGTTTGCTTCAGAGTTCATTGCTTGTGACTTTAAGCTTTGTGTTTGTGACTCCTCTCCTTCATAAAGGAAATCAACTGTTTAATTACGTGATGATATTAAGTGCCCTAAAGCCTGTTTCCCTACTTCATTAGGAAGTCATTTGCTCTAAGTTAACGTGAGGCATGTTATTCTTTTCCAATAGCCTGAGATGTGTGTTAAAGATCATTTTTTGTTCTTTATTGTTTAACCTAGGACATGATAGAATGTGAAAGCAGCAAGAAATATCCGACCTCTATAAATGTAACAAGAAGTGTGATTTCAGTGAACTGTGAATGGGCACTCTCAGCCCTGTACATCTGATACTATAAAGCTTTTACAAATGACCCTAGACTGAATCGATTATATGGAGTTCTTAGAATGCTCTGCTTTCCTACGTAATAAAAGACACATTCCCTCAAGGTTTTTGAAATAATTAATAACATTAATAAATATTTTGCCCTGAAACCAAAGGAGGTTAAAAAACAGACAAAGTTATTAGCTAGTATTTGTGACAGTTCAAAAATATAAGGGCAAAGCACAGTACATGCATGCATACACACATACACGTGTACACTTACATACATTATTTCTATCACTTTTACTTCTCTCCACTCCTATATGTTCTGTCTAATAGCAAGAAATCTATCTCATAATATAATCCCTTAATCTTAAATTCATCCATTTTGAGTTAAGGAAAATCAGTGTCTTCAAATATCATATCAATATATCCATAGTCCTTTCAGCCAATGCCTCTCTTCTCTGTTCTGACACAGATGATTTATCAGATGTGAGCACAAATTATTATATTTTAAATTCTACTTGACCTAAATTTTGTATCTGGACCACAATGCAAGTGAAAACTTACCTGAACCTTGCCTATCTGTTAGGAAAAAGAAAAAGGAAAGGTAGCCGCAGCAAGGTGCTCATATGTTCATGGCAGTCAGCAATTCGCTTTTAAGCGGATTAAGGGGAAAACCTATCAGTTTGGAAATGTCAGCTTTCTCTCTTCCCTGATCCTGCCCACTAAAGCTCCTTGCTATTGCATTTTATTTTACAGAGTCAGATTCCATCCCATGACACCATGAAGCTGTGGATTCATCTCTCATATGTGTCTCTCCTTGCCTGTATATCTTTACAGTCCCAAACGCCACTGTCCTCAGCCAAAGGCTCTTGTGACTCTCTTTGCCACTGTGAGGAAAAAGATGGCATAATGCTAATAAATTGTGAAGAAAAAGGCATCAAGAATTTATCCCAAGTAATTGTGCCACCATCACGACCCTTCCACCTAAGCTTATTAAATAATGGCTTGACAGTGCTTCACTCCAATGATTTTTCTGGGCTGACCAATGCTATATCAATACACCTTGGATTTAACAGTATTGCAGATATCGAGGCAGGTGCATTTAATGGCCTTGGCCTTGTTAAACAACTTCATATCAATCACAATTCATTAGAAATTCTTAAAGAGGATACCTTTCATGGACTAGAAAACCTGGAATTCCTACAAGCAGACAACAATTTCATTACAGTGATTGAACCAAGTGCCTTTAGCAAGCTCAGCAGACTTAAGGTGTTAATATTAAATGACAATGCCATTGAGAGTCTTCCTCCAAACATATTCCGGTTTGTTCCTTTAACTCATCTAGATCTGCGTGGAAACCAGTTGCAAACTTTGCCTTATGTTGGATTCTTAGAACACATTGGCCGGATATTGGATCTCCAGTTGGAGGACAATAAATGGGCCTGTAATTGTGACCTACTGCAGCTAAAAATCTGGTTGGAAAACATGCCTCCACAGGCCATTATTGGTGATGTTGTGTGCAACAGCCCTCCAGTTTTCAAAGGAAGCATATTGAGTAGATTGAAAAGGGAATCTCTTTGCCCCACTGCACCAGTTTATGAAGAACATGAGGATCCTTCAGGATCCTTACACTTGGCTGCAACGTTGTCAATAAGTGATAGTCGCATATCCACCAAGACCACATCCATCTTAAAACTACCCACCAAAGCTCCAGTTTTGATACCTTATATGGCAAAGCCATCCACTCAACTTCCAGGACCCTACTGTCCCATTCCTTGTAACTGCAAGGTTTTATCACCATCAGGACTTTTAATACACTGTCAGGAGCGCAACATTGAAAGCTTATCAGATCTGAAACCTCCTCCAGAGAATCCTCGAAAGCTTATTCTAGCAGGGAATATTATTCACACTTTAGTGAAGTCTGATCTAGTGGAGTATTTCACTTTGGAAATGCTCCACTTGGGAAACAACCGTATCGAAGTTCTTGAAGAAGGATCCTTTATGAATCTAACCAGATTACAAAAGCTCTATCTAAATGGTAACCACCTGACCAAATTAGGCAAGGGCATGTTCCTTGGGCTAAACAGCCTCGAGTACTTATATCTTGAATACAACGCAGTTAAAGAAATATTGCCAGGGACGTTTAGCCCAATGCCTAAACTTAAAGTACTCTTTTTAAATAACAACCTCCTACAAGTTTTACCACCACATATTTTTTCAGGAGTTCCCCTAACGAGGGTGAATCTTAAAACAAACCAGTTTACCCATCTTCCTGTAAGTAATATCTTGGATGACCTTGATTTACTAACCCAGATTGACCTTGAGGATAACCCCTGGGACTGCTCCTGTGACCTGGTTGGATTGCAGCAATGGATACAAAAATTAAGCAAGAACACAGTGACAGGTGACATCCTTTGTGCTTCCCCAGGGCATCTCGACAGAAAGGAATTAAAAGCCCTAAATAGTGAACTTCTCTGTCCAGGTTTGGTAAACAACCCATCCCTGCCAACTCAAACGAGTTTCATTGTTGTCACCACTCCTGCAACAGCAACAAATACAGCCGATACTCTTTTGAGATCTCTTACCGATGCTGTACCACTGTCGGTCCTGATATTGGGACTTCTGATTGTGTTTATAACTATTGTGTTCTGTGCTGCAGGGATAGTGGTTCTTGTTCTGCAGCGCAGGAGAAGGTACAAAAAGAAACAAGCAGATGAGCAGATAAGAGACAACAGTCCAGTGCATCTTCAATACAGCATGTATGGTCATAAAACAACTCATCACACCACGGAGAGGCCCTCTGCCTCGCTGTATGAGCAGCACATGGTAAGCCCCACGGTGCATGTCTACAGAAGCCCATCCTTTGGTCCAAAGCATTTGGAAGAAGAAGAAGAAAAGAATGAGAAGCAGGGAAGTGATATCAGACATCTCCAAAGAAGTCTTTTAGAACGGGAAAACCATTCACCTCTGACAGGGTCAAATATGAAGTACAAAGCCACAAACCAATCAACAGAATTTTTATCTTTCCAGGATGCTAGCTCATTGTACAGGAACATTTTAGAAAAAGAAAGAGAACTTCAGCAACTAGGAATCACAGAATACCTAAGGAAAAACATTGCCCAGCTTCAGCCTGACGTGGAGGTACATTATCCTGCAGCTCACGAAGAGCTGAAATTAATGGAAACCTTAATGTACTCAAGACCAAGGAAGGTATTAGTGGAACAGACTAAAAATGAATATTTTGAGCTCAAAGCTAATTTACATGCTGAGCCAGACTACTTAGAAGTCCTGGAGCAACAAACGTAGAGATTTTGAGGGCTTTCACAGAAAGGCTGTGATTCTGTCTTAAGTCCAAATTTTGTAAATAAGTGCCTTACGTGAGTGTCATCAATTAGAACTTAAGCACAGCAGTAATTTTTTGGGAGATAAAAACAGAAGAAGAAAAAGAAACTCAGGGATCAGTGGGAGAAGCCATGGCATTATGTTCAGGCAATTTAGTCTGTCCCAAATAAAATACATCCTTGCATGTAAATCATTCAAGGATTATAGTAATATTTCTCCATATACTGAAATGTGTTTCATAGAAGTCCTCTTGCACATCAGAAAATCTGGACGTTTAAAATCCCTAATTTTCTTGAATCATGTTCCCTGTAGATTAAATAAAATTGGATTTTATCATTTAAAAACATTACCTGTATCTATAGTTATATGTAAGGAATACATTGTTTATAACCAATATGTACTTCAAACATGTGCATTGTTAAACATATCTAATTTTCTTGCAATAAATGCAAAAGGAACTGGAACTTGAAACTATAAATAGTAGCAGTAAAGATAAAAAAGGAAAGCTTGTAATTATATAGGCCATGGGTGGCCGAAAAACTTTGATCATTTGAGTGTTAAACCAATGCCACTCTTATGCTTTCTGAAATTAAAAAATAAAAATGATTAATTGTTTAGGTGGAATAAATAAGCAATCTTTTTGGTTTTTCTGCACATTTTGTGTAGACAATCTTAATGTCAATGCTGCTGTGAACTAAGGTATGTCACTTGTGCTCAAAGTTTAATTCTTCTTCTTGGGATATTTTTAAAATGCTACTGAGATTCAACTGTAAATATGAGTAGGGCGTGTACTCAGTGCGCTTTCTTCCATAGCATTAATCCTTTGTAAATCTGAATGAAGATAAAAGGAATAAGTTTCCTCTGGCAAGTAATCCACAGGTGTAAGAGAAATTTAAAGAATTTGTTTATTTTTATTGATGTATACTGGTAGATACCATAAATTACTAGCAAAAGGTACTTCTAACGGTAAGTGGTTTAAGTTGCCTCAAAAGAGAGACGATGTAGCTTTATTTTACAAGATGGTATAGCTAGATTTCTATGAACTATTTATTCTGTACAGTTTTGTATATTTTTGGTTCACAAAAGTAATTATTCTTGGGTGCCTTTCAAGAAAATTAAAAATACTACTCACTACAATAAAACTAAAATGAAAAGTCTATTTTAAATGTGCTTTCTTCAATTAGTCTGACCTGCAGTTCTGTCAAGTCAGGATAAGCACCCCAGCACACCCACACACACATACACACACACACATACACACAAACACACACACAGGGAGGTTTCTGTTTGTTGTTGTGCACACAAAAGTATCTTGTTTGCCATACGCTAAAAAGGTATTCAATTCTTGGTATGACTGACACAGAGCCAAACTCCAAGTATGAATAGCAATTTTCCCTTTCAAGCAAATCATTTTCCAACAAAATGCAAATGCAAAAGATTTATTTTTCTCCTTTCTACTTATAGTATCTCTCAACTGCAGATTTTCACAGGGGAAATGAAATTAATCAAAGTAATTTAGGTCTATTTTCTGAACACCAAGCAGCTTCTTGTGCTGGGTTAGGAATGAACACATTTTCTCTATGTAAGTACTTTCTTCAGTTTATTTGACTATGTTTCAGTGATTCCTGAGTGTTTTATTAAATTTTTTGGCTCTTAATACTCAATTTTCTGCACTACTAGCAAAATTTTTAGTGAGAAATAAGTCTTGTTGCTGAAGACAGTGAGGGCCTGTGATGCATGGTATGAAGATTAATTATGAATGAGTCTAACATGAAATCATATCACTAGGTTTCTCTTTTAAATTATTGCATGTATTAATAGAAATCAATTAATAATCGTGTATTCATAAGTTTCTTGAAAACTTAATTTTCTTTATTTGCTTTTGAATTTTAGAAGGACAAAGTCGAGTAGGAATTCTTTTTTAAGTAACAATTTTTAAGGAGAAATGTGTGTGCACATGGAATGCAGGTATTTGTCTACTAAAAAAGTTCAGCATATTAGTAAATTGCAAATCCTTCAAAGCAATTTTTTCTTAAATTACATTCTAAAAGAGAAAGAAGAACAAAGCGAAAGTAGAATTCATGTCACTTCTCTTCTTTTACTCATTTGAGGATCTGCCAGTATTTTCTGATTCCAATCAGGTACAAAGAGGAATTAGGAAGACTTAAGAAAGTCCTATGCCTGGAGGATCCTTGGAATGGATCCATGAACACAGACACAGACATGCACTCCAGAACATTCTTCTCCTTTGGGTGGGGAAAATATTTTCTTAATGTTAATAACCTACAGTAACAATGTTTATTATTCACGTTATAATCAAGAGGAACAACATTGTTTATGAAGTCATGTAAGTATATCTCTCAAGTTAAAACACAGTCGTATGTGTAATTTAAAACTGGCATAGAATCATTATGGCCTCCAAAGACCAAGATTTTCTGAAGGTTTAAATGTTCATTCAAATGTTGCATTCATTATTGTATCATTCTCAAAAGGTTCTGCGATGTGATAATCTCTCTGAACTTTCATTCATTTATTTATATTTCCTGCTCCTTTTTCTTACAACTAAGGAAGAATTTTTATTAGATTTCTTGTTTGATTGTTTACTTAAACAAACAGCTTGGTCTCTTTTAGCAACGAATTGATAGATTCAGAATTACAAGTCCTAATGTGAATACCATCAGCCTTATTCATATGTACCAGGACTTTAAAATAATAGATATTTAATTACCTTATATTTTCTTTTAATTTAAATGGAAGTTCCTCTCTGCACATTGCTCATAAGTGCAAATTTTGACAGATGTCTGAAAATCAGTTGTTTTGTAATGTAGTAGTATGTAATCTGAATGGATAGAATACAGTAGGAGCTTCATATTATACCCCACCTTACCCTGACCACCTCCATAAGGTGACCAGGCATGCACCAATCCACATACCGTCCAGTAGGCCTAGATCCTTATGTTGAGCACCTTCATATGTTGACCAGTTTGGTATGGTCCTTGGGTGCTCAAATTACAGAGTCTCTACTGTATTTCAAATTCTAAGTCAATGTATTAGACATAGGTTGTATTAATACTTATTTAACAAATCATCTTTTACTAGGATTCATGAAATTTTTTACTGGAAATTTATGAAAGTTTTCTTCAGACATCTTCCACTGACCTCCATATACAGGATGGAAGTTTTACTACTCATGTAAGGAAGGATTATATCAATGATGTTATCCTCTTTCAATCAATCTCTGGTGGAGGAGAGAAACCCTTTCCTTGCTGCTTCAATATTAAATTAACTGCAGCACCTTCTAAAGTGCCTTTAGCTGCCTCAAATACCCTGGCCCAATTACTCTAAGGCTTATGCTTTGATTAAGGATCGAAGAGTGCTGAAAGTCGCCCCCTCTCACTAAAATGTAACTTTTAAAAATAATGATATATTCCCTTTCTCTATTCATATGTATATTTAATAAAAATTTAAAAATATATTCAAAAACAACATAGCCAAGTTTCCTACATACAAAATCTGCTACATACAAAATTATCTTAGGAGACTGTTTTCTACATGAAAAAAATAAAAATTATCCATGTGTATACAAATGTTAACTATTTGGAAAGGAAGTCTGATCTCCTAGTAATTAGGATAGGCTTTTACAGTGAATTTGAGGATACTTTTTTTATTTCTTTTCCCCATAGATTACTTTTATGAAGAAGGTGGCATATGATAAAAAGACAAGCTTTTACTGTAAAATTTGACACAATTTCTCAAGAGGAGCCGTCTTGTATCTGGCAGCCATGTCAGGAGCGACCTCACTGCTGTGGAACGGACAAGTGATTAAAAATACAGTATTCCTTTTTAACTTTTCAATTCCTCACATTTTGAAACACAAACATTACATTTGTCCAAACATTCCCTGAGGTTCATGTCTTAGCAATATGTCAAATTTAAAAAAAATAATATCAAATCGTTGCTTATCAGTGAATTATAATAATACAATTATACCATTACAATTATATGACTTAACCATACCTCTTATAGAAATAATCACCATTATCTGTCTTATAAAATATAGCTAGCTTTTTTAAACTATGGATTTAAATTCACTATCTATGCATCCGTGATTACATACACGTACCATAAAGAAGCCAACAAGTGTGAAATCCTCTCCTCACTGGTTGTCTTTTTGATTGCGCTATTTGGGAGCATAAATCAAATAGACAAATACTCTTCTGTTAGGAAATGTCTTTCAGTGGACAGTTGAATAAAAATTGAAAATAATTAAAAATGAGAAATTGCACACACACATGCACATATACACAGACTCATGTATTTCCAATTTAATTTTTTTAATTGCACACTTTTTAAATAGTGTTCTTTTGGTTCAGCAATTTAAAATATGAACAGTTGAAATACTTGAACCTCAACAAGTGATTATTTCCTCTTCAAGCTTCTTAGCTTTTTCTAGTGAGAAAATTGATTATCCAAGAACGAGTAAGATACACTGAATTACTTGTTTTGTAAAAAATCTCTGGGCATTTAAATGTCACTTATTATATTTTTATTATCTTCTATTATCTTCATATGATATAGGATGTCATACATTAATATATTACATTTGAATAGTAGAATAAAGAAGTGAGAATTCAGAGGAGTCTTGATTCTCTAAAATCATTTTAAAATGCTACATGTGGTTTTATCCATTAAGTCTTTCATGGACACATTCTGGGCATATCAGCACATCAAAGTATTTAACTTAGAAAATATACATTTGAATAAAACTGTATGATGGCACACAAACACAATTTCTAGATATCAGCAGATCATAAACCTCAAGGGTGTATCTGCTCTAATTTTCTCAATTATAAATAGAAGAAGTAAGGGGTTTGTCCTGCATTTAACAATCAGTAAGACTAATAAGGCCAGAATTGGAATCCTGTTTTATTTCTATTGTTGATTTGTTGTTTTCTTTTGTTACTGGGGCAGTGTTCCTCACCAGACTTCCTATTGTAACCATGAGTATTTACAGGCCATTGGAATCACAGAAAAAGTAGGCCTTGCCGTTGCACCCACTTCGTTTTGTGTTTAGGTAGGACCCTGTGACTGTTAACATTATATTGAAAGAGAAATCAGACATTTGACTAACTTTAGTCAAAAATTAAATAATTTTAGTTTATTTTAAATAATATATTAGCACATTTAAAATTGCTGAATGGTTTATTAAACTGAACAGTGTATACATCTCCAAACAGACACTCATTTTCAAGCAGACACTCATTTTGTAGTTTCTTCCTCTTTGCCCCCAATTCGGAATAACTAATTGCTATTTATTTATACCTAATTACCACTTATATTTTTCAGACACTAGTTTTAAGAATTTATTTTCTTTTATGGAATAACATATTAATAAACAAATTATAATACAGGCAGTTCTCATGTTATTGCATTGATTTAAAAATTCTCTTATAAACAATATGTAATTTCTGTATTATTAGAAGTATCATACATGTGCCTTGGTAATTAGAATTATCATACAAGGGACCTTCATCTCATGGTATTGCTTATTTGTTAAAATGGAAATAATCTCCATGAATGTATCGTTTGAATTCTAGAAGAGAGCTACACAGTATGAGAAATGTTTTCCTTTTTAAAATATACTCTTTTTTTAGAGCAGTTGTGGGTTTAGAGAAGTTGTTGGTTCACAGCAAAACTGAGCAAAAAGTACAGAGGTCTCATGTCGCCTGGCATAGGCACAGTCTCCCCCCAGCCCCCTGGCCGGTGTCCTGCAGCAGAATGGGGTATTTGTTGAAGTTGGTGTATCTATTTTACACACCATGATCGCCTCTTGTCCATACTTTACAACGGGGCTCTCTTGCACATTCTAGGAGTTTTGACATATGTATTCGCATTTAATATACACATGTCGTATCATGCATAAGATGAAAATTCTCCCCTGAAAATGCTCTGAGAGTTGTCTGTTCATCTTTCCAGTGTCATAGAGTTGGAATCATACAGTATGTAACCTTCTCAGATTCGCTCATTCACTTGGTAATAATATGCACTTAAAGTTCCTCAATGCTCTTTCATTGCTTGATAGCAAATTTTTTCTTCTGGGTGAATAATACTCCATCGCCTGAATGCACCACAATATATTTATCCATTTACCTACTGAGGAAATCTTGGTTTCTTCCAAGTTTTGGCACATATGAATAAAGCCACTATGAACATCTCTGTGCAGATTTTAGTGTGGATACACTTTTTACACATGTGGATAAATATCAAGGGATGTGATTGCTGGGTTTTATTTAAGTTTGTTTTGCTTTCTCAGGAACAAAGTGTCATCCATAGTGGCTATGCCACTTTGCGTTCCTGCGAACAGTGAAAGAAAGTTCCTTGATCCCCACCCTCATCAGCTTTGGGTATTGTCAGTGGTCTTGCAGACATTCGAACAGGCACCTATCCTGCTGTCCAATTGCTACATTTCCCTGATACATGAGCTGTGGAAAATCTTTCCATATGCTTATGGACATATATATTGCTCTTCTGACCATTTTTTTTCTATTCCAGATATTCATTTTTTGTTGAATTTTAAGAATTCTTTGTTTAATTTAGATAAATACACTTTATTTGATTTCTCTGTTTAATTTAGACAAATATTCTTTATTTGATATGTCTGCACATATTCTTTCCCAATCTTGGCCTGCCTTCTCATTTGATTGACAGTGTATTTCATAGACCAAAACTTTTTAATTTTAATTGTCTAGCTTATTGAATGTTCTTTCTGCATAGTGCCGGTGGTGTTGTATCTGTGAAGTCATCTTCATACCCAAGGTCATCTAGATTTTCTCCCATGTTATCTCCAGGAAATTTTTATTTTTTGTGTTTTGCATTTAGGTCTATGTCCCCTTTCAATATAATACTTGTGAATGAGTTCAAGGTGTTTATCTAGATTCATTTATTGGCATGTTCATGACCAGTTATTCCATCAGCATTTATTGAAAAGATACTATGAAGAATTTTTTACATCACACAGAATTTAAGTATCAATTTTTTAAAAATTTATAATTTAGTTTAGACTTTATATTGAATATTTGAGTTACATTAATGCTACACATTGTCGAATGCCTTTGGGAATATTAACATATATAAGATAACCTATTGGCAAATGGTAAAAGCTACTATCCTTGGTTCTGAATTGTCTCAAGCTACAAGAGACTTGATGTGAAGGTAAAACAGTAAAGCAGTGCGACCCGTTTTACCTGTGGACCTATTTAAGGCCTACCTTACACCTAATATTTACATTAATGACACAAACACCTAAAATGCAGTGTTTGCCTACCAAGAACCTAACTCCAGTGGTAGGTCGTTTGCACACACTTAGTTTTATTCTCATATCAAAGCTGCAGGTAATGATGTTATTTCTGTATTACTGTTAAAGATAATGAGGCTCAGAAAGTTAAATTGTCCAGAATCACACACATAAAAGTGGCTAAGCTCAGCTTTACCTGCTTTGAAAAATTTATGCTTATATGGCTTATCAAACTTCATCTCACAATTATTTTTGAAAAGTGTTTTAAAATGTGGTATTACCCATTGAATTGGGGCAAATACTATGCTGTTGACGCTTGCAAACGCTGCACTCTTACCTCACACTGGTTATATCATTTTAATTTTGAAAATGTTTACTTTAGCTCTCAATTCTGTCTTAAACCTATCATTGCTCTAAATAGTAGCAATGATATTTCTGTAAGTATTATAACTATTTTGAAGGTCTGAATTATCTATATATTTGATTAGACTTTACTTAATTCAAAATAAATATTGAGTGAGATGCTTCTGCAATTTAAACACTAAAGAAGTACCTTCAATATGAGTCTAGATTCAAATGCAAATCTGAGCTTTTTTTTTTTTTAGAACAGAGCCTCATTCTCCCATCCTGGATAGAGGGCATGATGTCAGAGCTCACAGCAACCTCAAACTCTTAAGCTCAAGAAATCCTCTTGCCTCAACCTCCCAAGTAGCTAGGACTACAGGCACCTGTCAAACACCTGGCTAGTTTTTTTTTTTTTTTTAGGAGAGACCGCGTCTTGCTCTTGCTCAGGCTGGTCTCGAACTCCTGAGTTCAGGTAATTCACCCACCTCAGCCTCCAAAAGTGCTAGGATCACAGGTATGAGCCACCACACCTGGCTTTGGAGCATCATTTTAATGATAGTTTTGAGAGCCCTGTAAGGTATACATCAGACTAAATTTTCAATTTGAACAATTGAATAAGTTTCAAGTTTAACCTCATATTTGCTTTATAACTAAAAGCTTGCTATTTTTTTTTTAAATTTGTAATGTGCATTCACTAATGTCTTTGAGTTTTTAAGGCTGCTGCACCTTCCCTGTTTATATAGACACATCCATAACGTGTTCTGTAGGCAATGCTCACGTACTTTCACTGTGAACGAGGTCATGTTTTGTCAACATGCCCCTCCATTATCCTGTCCAAACAGTCACTCCTCTACTCTGTATCCCGCAGTGTGGATTGACAGTCAGTCAGTAGCGTGCAGGTCACACATAATATACTGCTGGTTAGAAGAGTATGCAGGCCAATCTCGGCCTTCATACCTTTGTCTCACATAATGTGAAAGTAGATTCTGCCACTTCTAAAGGCTGCTGTCGTTAACTCATTGTCGTTGAAGTGGCAGGATGTTAAAATAATATTTATTTTTCCATATTACATTCAGCAATTCTTAGGGAGAGAAAAAAATCTGAGTGATAATAAAACAAAGACAAATGTAGGAGAAAAAGTTTGCTGAGATCAACTTGTAAGAAGTTATAATTAAAGAATAACCAGATGGAGTTGTGAGAAGATAAAGACGATCATTTTATTCTTGGTTCCTTGTCTTCCTGGCCCTTTATTTCTCAGTGGTGCCTCTTTTCCTTTGTGCATAATATTTTCTGTAACCTCCTACAGCAAATACTGGCCAGAGCTCCACAAGGAATCAGCCTCTCTAGTCTCTAACGCCATGAATTTACTCCTGTGTTCTCTCGCTAATTGGATTGCTCTGTTACTTAGCATGGTTGCTGCTGTCTCCAAACAAGAATAAAGAAGTTAATCAATTGATTATAAATAAAACAAAACAATAAGTTCTCACTTTTTTATGGAAGTTTGGAGAGAGTATAGTGCTGTGGTAGTGTAGAAGAGAAAAGATCTGGACAAAGTTAGTAATTGCTAACTAATAGTTAATTAGTAATTATTAGTTAGTATTACTATTCCTATTCAGATTACTAATCTGAATTTCATGTCTCATGTATGAAATGATAAAGAATAATAATATTTCATTAACTTTCATGTTTCTGAACACTCATTGAGGTACCTTGTGAATAAGGGACAAACTATGAATAAACATTTTCATTTCTATTGAGAATTCACTAGCTTTAATAGTTGTCTTACTTTCAAATCCAATATTGCTCCCTAACACAGCCAGATCCTAATGTAATTTATCTTCTGCATGATAGCTCAACAAATATAATTTAAGAAAAAACATTTTACCTGTTTTTGTTTGCTTCTCTGGTAACAATTACCAATTAAAAATGAGGGGTTTTTTTGTTTTTTTTTTTGTCTTCTATGTATACACACATATTTAAAGAGAGAGAGATAAGAGAGTGAAAAAAAGAGAGAGGGGATGGTACAGACAGTATCGATTCATATAATTAATAGATTGTATATACAGTAGTACCTTCATAGTACACCATCCACCAACTATAACCACCTCATTAAGTTGACCTAATTTTCATAGACTAGACATGCACTATGTGTATGTATCGGTACTTTAGGCCTAGTTCCTTATGTTGGGCACCTCCACATAGTGGCCAATTTGTTACAGTCCCTTGGGTGGTCAACTTACAGAAGTGTATATACCTAGTAATTTTCTAAAGTATTCTCTAGAATGTAACTTGCTAATGTATTTTATCTGTTCAATGCAAAATAAAAGTACTTTCTAATTGTAAACTGTAATTCTACAAATACATATAATGTTTCTACTTACTTTTTTGGCTGTTATTGTAATTACAGTCAGGTAAATGCCTAAAATCTTTTAACAACAATGAAAAAAATCCTTAGGTCTTAATTTCCCCATTTGTATGTGAACAAAGGACCTACCTGCCCATTTATTTCTATGAGTTTTCATATCAGAAGGTGACCTTGAAATTCACCTAAAACCAAGACATTTGATTTCAGAGTAATAATCACCCTTAATATGTTTAATGTGAAGGTGCTAAGAGGATATTGAAACTTCATGGCAAAAGAAAGGAAAAATAATACACTCTCCAATAGTTAGAATTTTCTCAAATGCAGCTGACAGATTATTCTCACTTGTTGTAGGTATTTAATCCGTACTGGCAAATAATGTGATAAAATGTCAAATGATTGAAACATCAATTTGAGGTTGGTGGAATCTAACTATGTGGAACTTATGGATATGGAGAGTCACTTGTATAGAATCTAAAAAGTTGAACTAGAAACAGAGTAGAATGTATTTGCTAGAGACTAAGAAGGATTGGGAAGATGATGGTTATATGATACAAATTTTATTTAGCTATAAGGAATCACAGCAAGAGATCTATTGTACAATTGGTGAATATAATTTATAATAATGTGTGGTATATTTGAGAATTGCTTACGGAATGGCTATTGTGTTCTCATCACAAAATAATTATAAATGCATGAGGTAATTGGTATGTTAATTACTTAATACAGCTATTGCACATGTATTCATGTATAAAACCATCATGTTGTATTTCATATACACAATTTTTATTTGTCAGTTAAAATAAGAATAAAATGGAATTTCAAAAAGCCACAGAAGATAGAAAAAAGATATAGAATGCATAGTCTGAAAAGAAAGTTAAAATAAAAAGACATAACTCTCATTCCTTTTTTATCCAAAAAGAATAAGCAATATCCTTTTTAAATTTATTATATTTCATTTTATTTTATATATATACACTATACTTTCACTTCTGCTAAAGGGATTGCAGAATTGAAAAGCAGATGTGTTTTAAAGTGTATTGTGTATTTTCAGATTGTTTTTAAAAAGGCTAAAACACATTTTTGCAGCAAAATGTGAAAATCCTCTTTACCCATGTTCAGAGTTGCAATAGTTGCTACCCCTCTTGTTTTAACCCTTTTCCATTGTGATAGCCATCAAGCGATATTTCATTGTAAAACTTGAGTTGTAGTTTGCTGCCTACTGGTTAGCTTGATTATCTTCAAGCTGTTTGATGGACATTGGGATTTCTTTTGTGTAGGTTAAACTTCAACACAAAATTTACTGGCAATTAAAAATACTACTGATCTTTTAAGTTACTGGGTTTCTATCATATAATGCGTTCTTTTTAAATAAAGTTCTTTATCTTTTTATGTCAGCTGGGTACATATAACAAATACATTTCTTTATAAAGCATTTATTTTGGATACGTATTTAGATGGAAACCAGATAAGCATTCACAAAATTTCTGAGGTATGTAAGAAATAAACGTGAGGAATATGAAAATAATATGAGGGAAAAAAAGTCACTCTTTACCAATGCTACACTTAATTAGGAATGTGTTTTCTCCTAAATAGATAAGTATCCCACAATAAAAGTGTTTAAAAAACTGTTACTTCATATAGCACCACAAAATTGAAAATAACTAATCCCAAAATAAAAGAAATTATTTTCACCATGACATTCACATTGAGTTAACACATTTATGGACTACAGAATGCATCCAAATAAGAAATGGTGATGATTCAAACAAGGAATTGGTGGAATGTTACTCTCAGCACTTCTAGGGACAACATATTAAAAAATGAAGCATCTGTCAATAATGTTCATGTATATACATATTAATGTACAAAAGAGTGTAAAATATTTTCATCTAAAATTTCAAAATTATATTCATATACTTAACAGGTTCAAAAACACATTACCACTGACACTCAAAGGCTTTAGGAAGAGGTCATTTTCAAATGCATCTCTTACAACATACGGAGATGTGAACAGGCTTAGATTTTACTATGGGGTCATAGTTCACCACACAATTTCCTGTTGCCTTTGTTAATACTGAATAAAGTTAATACTGAATACTGCCTTTTCTGTATTCCTAAAGCCCTTCTCTGAAAAAGCCGCATAAAAGGCGCACACAATATTTGAGTTTCTTTAGCTGATTTTCTGCTCCGCAATTCATTTTTTTTCCTTTTCCCCTAGAGGAGTAAAATTCTAAAGGAAAAGAATTCAAATGACTTTGACCTTTTCATGTGAAAATTGACTTCTTTATAACCAGTTTTGTTTTTTTTTTTTACTTTTCAATTTAGCAAAATTACAATGCAGGGACATATAATTGTTTAATTTGCAATAAATAAAAAAAAAAAAAACAAGAATTGATCTGAGTTAGGTGGTTCATCACACAGTATTCAGTCTTTCAAAAGCATTTTTTTCTACCACCTTTTTATCTAGTGCATGAGTCACAGATACTTATAGCAATAAAACATCAAAAGAATAAAAAAATAAATAAAAGCATTGGAGACTTAAACTTCTGTGGCTCCATCATAAGAAGAGTGAATCTAATATGTGATAATAGATTAGGATCTTGTTTGTAGCTCTTATTTGGCACAAAATTATTTGCTAGAAAAATTAAAGAAACATAATGTAGTGTCGTAGCTAAAAAAAAAAAAGCAATATGTTTATTATTGACAGGTATTACAAGTTCTTTTGAATACTTTATTTCTTATACATTATGATTATGATCATGAAAGTGGGTAAATTCTAAAATCTCAAGAAAATGCAAGAGAACAATCATGTATCTTCCTTAAATCACAAGTAAGGGCTTAGAGAAAAAACAGAGGAGAATCCACATATTCTCAGCGCAATTACTTGGAAGGATAGAGACTGTGTAATGATACATTCAAAAATTATCATTGTGAGCCAGACTTCAACTCACTGGAAGTTTAAATGTAGTGTACATGAAATGACTCATAAATTGACAGGGGTGACCTACAGGATAAAGGAACTTCCGATCTTTCATTATTTTGACAAGAAATAACGTGCTTAGAATAAGTGAATCTATTATTTCAAACTTAATTATAGTTTATAACATGGATTTTATAGGCAAAGACAAAATCTTAGCTATTGATAAAACTACCAATGACTGCTGGATGTTTTATCTCCTCCCATTTCTTACCAAGTGCTGAAGGTACTAGACAGATAAAAAGAAATCGCAAGAGAGGAAGTATAAACAGACTGATGATTACTTTGTGAACATTTTCAAAAGAATCATCCATTTTCTACATAGTTTTTTCAAGATAACTGGCTAGTTTAAGTAAAATACCAAGTGGTAAAATGGAAAGCGTATACAGAATCCAAAGTGAATAAATAATTGTCACAGACAAGAGATAGATCACATCTCTATATAATCCAAAATAATAACTTAAACAATTTTATCAATTTTAAATTGTTACAATATTTTATAAAAGTACAAAAGCCATGCTAATCTCATATGTTTAAAAGATTAAAATTTATAATACTTTTTAATGGGAAGGAGCTTTTAAACACAGCCATTGTGACCATAATCAATATGTTATGTACAAGGTACAATGACTCTTCATAAAGTCTTTAGTATATGCCTAATGCGAGCTATTCTGGCTCATTTACAATTCACTTCAAAAGCACTTTCTTCACCTGTATGCTGCTAATGTACCTGTACAAGCAGGTTTTTCCATTTTCTTGTCACTATTAAACTGGTATTTGGTCAATAGTGACTGAGGTAATGATCATTTAGAACACAAACTAATTGTGCCAGACATTGGAGATAAAATATGAATAGGTGTTGTGCAATTATTCAATTCTTAAGCTACTCTTACACACATCTTGAAACTATTTTCTTCTAGGCCCTTAAAACCCTTGCATATCCAATGTGGGTAAAAAGGAAAAGTGGGCAGCCCTGTTGGAAAGTGTTCATTAATGAGGTTCTGGATTTTAACAGCAGCAGCGACTTACATCGCTGGTATTTTATGACCAGATTCTATTCAAAACATGTATGAACCTACTAACAAGCCTCTAGATCAAGCCCAAAACATATATTAAGTACAGTATATGGATTTCCCTTGAAAGAAACAGTAAGTATTTCTATATTAGTAAAACTAACTGATCATAGTAACATATCTGGACAAGGAATTTTTAGATTCAAAGAGTATTTATGGAACAGTATTTACTTTTCTACAGGTATTTCCTGATATTTGAATATTTCCAAGAGTGTGAAAATTATATTAAAAATTATAATTGGAGTTTGCCAGTCCAGTAAGTTAAGATCACCTTATTTAGTGAAAATTACAGAGCTAAGCATTATACAGTATTAAATGTAAAAAATAACAAAGTTTATTTTTTCATGAACATTCCATTTTATAAGTGAGACATAGCACACCAACCAAAACAAATAACCAACTATGATTAATCTTCTAAAGGCATTGATTCTATGCAGTGTCTTTCAAACATTAGTATTAATAAATACTATAAAGAAGTAATGAATATTTTCATCCAGTCATTGTGGAAAAGATGAGCTGAGGATCCCAACTGAAGAAGCATTAGGGTGAAACCGTGGAACCAGGGAAGGTGTCTGAAAATATGAGATAAAAATGAATATTCTGGATTTAGATATGTGACTCGGAAGAAATGGGTAAGAAAATTACCAGGTATACATGAGAGAGATCTCAGAAAGTATTTAGAAAATTGTTTGAATAGTTTATAAATTATTCCGAATTTGAGTAATCACTAGTGACAAGGAGAAAACCAAAACCTCAGAAAAAGATTTATAAGTTATTTATGTATTTCTTATTGTACCTATTAAATTTTGGATAAAGGAGAAAAATGGTAGTGGGTCAGTATTACCTCCAATTCCTTGACAAATTATATTATATCTATATTTGTGTTCTTAATCCAAAGTCTTTAATATCTCTCAAATTTAACAGTTCGATGAGTTATTTATATTACATTTGTATTCAAGGAATCAACTTCCCAAAACACTCTTTGTCTCCACCTCTATAATTTGTTCTTTGATCCAAAGGACCTATACATTTTCCCTAAACACTCTGTGCACATTCTCATATTGTATTTTTGGTTCATATTGTTCTATTTTTAAAAGGCTCAGTCTATGCACTTTCTTCTCAATGCGTCTGCCTCAATATCCTCCATATTCCTCACTAGATGCTAGTAGATATTGTCTCATATTGTTATTTTTTCCTCTCTTGTATTATCCAGACATCAGGAAGCACATTTTATACTTCATTGTGTTCCTATCTTTATGCATGATGGACATTAAAACGTAATGACATAAAACAACAACAACATAAAATTGTTGTCAATACTTTTACAACACTTTTTTTTATCCTTCATTATCCTTTCCAAACTTTGTTACTAATTTGAGGCTACTAATTTTCCTTTTGCAACTCAAACTTACATCTTTTGTATTAACCTGGATTGGGTTGGAACAGATTTTTCTCAGTAAAGTATCAGAAGAATGGAGAAGCAAGAATCCAATGCACTCAACTTTATTATGAAGCCAGTAGATGATCTAATACACACCCACAACAGTGAAAAACTAAAATTAATTCAAAGTGGGGGGCAGAGGAACAAAGGAGCAGGGAGAGAGGAGGAGGGAGGGAGACAGGGGTTATGGTGTATGGCACATCCATTTGTGGTGGGACACAATTATAAGAGGGACTTTACCTAACAAATTCAAACAGTGTGATGTCATTCTTTGTACCCTAATTGAACCTGAAACAATAAAAAAAGAAAGATATTTATTCTACACTGGATAGTAATCACTGAGTCAATCTTATGTACTACCTCTCGAAGAAATAATGTGAGTTAGATATTGCCACTCACTTATTTTCTAAGAGATAGTATGAATTTGTTACCGATGTCATGTGTAATCTACATGCTAACGTTTAATCACTGGAAAGGAAAGATACAAGTATTCGACAGGAATGCTATTAATCATTATGTACAAAGCTGTATCTTTTTCAGAGAAATTACAGTATTTTGTGATTGTTGTATACGGCTATAGACTAGTACACCATTACGTGTAATTTTGTTCTTTTTACCAAAATTTTTGAGAATGTATGAGGTTGATGACTTACTGTCTTTCAACTTAAAATAGTCTATTTGGTAAAGTTACTACATGTTAGGGATAGAGTTCAAGACACATATGTCTTATAATGTTTGCAATGGTAACATAAAGATTTTGACTTATTAGCATATTATTTATAAGTCTTTACAGATTGTTAAAGAAAAATATGAACTTACTACACCATCTTTACAGACTTTAAAAACATCCACAGGTGTGCTTTACTTTTTGAAAATTTAAAATCATTTGCAGACATAGATCAAGGGACAAAAGGTTTTGCAAGGTTATTTTTATTCCTGTGGTTTAATTGAAAGTCTTTTTTATTTTACATTTATTTATATATTTATTCATTTATTTATTTATTTATTTATTTATTTTGAGACAGAGTCTCATTATGTCACCCTCAATAGAGTGCTATGGTGTCATAGCTCACAGCAACCTCATACTCTTGGACTTAAGTGATTTTCTTGCCTCAGCCTCCTGAGTATCTGGGACTACACATGCTCACCACAACACCTGGCTATTTTTTTTTTTTGTTATTGTTGTGTTTGGTTATAGTTGCCATTGTTATTTACCTTAATCAAAAGTCTTTTATAATGTTTTGGTGATATTTGACAAATTTGACAAAGATAACAATGAAACATTTAGTTTAACAAGTTTCATGTTTTCAGGGTTCTACAATTGTGGCTGACACAGACACACCTGTCCCCTGTGGAAGTACACAAAACATAAGAAAAATAAAAAATTTCTTCAAAAAATTGTTTACATTATTGGGTGGCACCTGTGCCTCAAAAGAGTAGGGAACCGGCCCCTTATGCTGGAGGTGGTGGATTCAAACCCAGCCCCAGCCAAAAACTGCAAAAAAAAAAAAAAAAAAGTTTATATTATTATTTGTGGACATATTAAGACTTGCATTAGTAGGAGTGCATTCTATTTTTAGATTACATTAGATAGATATAATAATTTGGATACAAAAGCAGAGATTAACAATTTTTTGGAAGAAATGAAAGTAAATAAGGAAAAGCAATCTTTTCAAGTTATTTTTGAGCAGTAAATAGAAACAATGATATATATATATATGAAAAATACATATATATTATTATATATATGATGATAATTATAATTACCTATATTATACAGGATAACATAACATTTAAAATTATTCTTTGTAATGCTTGTATCTTTCCAGTAATTATATTATATATTATTATATAATTATCATTATATAGTATCATTATATATGATATATATTGTCATTATATATCATCATTATATATAATATGATATAATAATATTATATATAATCATCATTATATATCTTCATTATATACTGTTATGTAATGTTATATAACCCTAACCCTAAGTTATTATATATTATACATAATGATAATATATATATTCCTTTAGCTGAAAGGAGTTACAAATTCAAGTAAATAACTCCAATTGTTGTATCTTAATAAGTTAGAAAAAATATTATTAATACTATATTGATTTGTTATGATATTGAATCATAAAACTGTACATTACAAATACATTTTTGTGTATTTATTTTCATTTTCATATGTGGTTATTCAAGTGTTAAAAATATTAAAGTTCTAAATGTCATGCTAGGAGATTATTTATATAATAGCTTTGTTAGTTTTGTTATAAATTATCTTCTTATTGTGCAATAGCCTAACTTTTCTCTATCTCTTCTGTGGTGATTCTGCTTTTTGTGAGATTAAGGACCGCTGAGGGTTGGGGTAGGAGCTAGTCTACTGCTTTCTTAAGTTCATTCCTGGTTTCCTAGAGAATGGGAAAATAGTTCCCTATGATAGAGTCTGGAGGGGTCCAGGGCCCAGAATCATAGTTCTGTGATACATTATTTCAAAAGGGATATAAAAGTGAGGTTTGTGAGGGGTAGAGGGAATGCGGAGTTATGCGTTGGGGAGGAGTTTAATCCAAATCTTATTTGTGTTGTAGTACTGATTTCGTGAGATTTTGTTTAAGGATGTTGTTCATTTGTTCTACTTTGATGATTGGGGCCTGTAAGAAACATGTAAGCCACTGAATTTCTAGGGCTTCTGAGTTTGGGAGGTGATCTGGCTAAGGAAAGCTGGGCCGCTGTCACTCTGAATGGAGTTGGGGAGGCCGAATCTCGGAATAATGTCACGGAGGAGGGTGGAGACAACCTCAGGGGTTTTCTCGCTTGTGGGGAAGGCTTCAACCCACCCTGAGAAGGTATCAACCCAAACTAGAAGACTTTATATTTTACTACAGGAGGCATGTGGTGAAGTCAATCTGCCGTCTTGTCCTGGGTTTGGCCCTGGACCTGATGTGGGGACAAAGGAGTTGTTTGATGTCTCCTTGGAGTGAGATCTGGGGGCAGATTGTGCAGGACTGGGTTATCTGTTTTAAAAGGAAAGGCAGTAAAGGTGAGAAAGGAGTGGAGGGAGAAGGGTATAAAGAGGCTTGAAGCCAATGTGAAGGCTTTTGTGGAGAGAAGAGAGAATATTTTGAGTTTGGGAGGAAGGAAGAATGAATTTTCTCTGTTGAAGGAACCATTCTCCATATATGGAAAGATGCCAGTAATTGTGCTGTTCTTCAGTTATATACACTGGAGAGAATTCATTGAAGGACAAGTACTGGCCTTCTGGGGTGGGGGTGGGCTGTAAGGGTTTTGAGCTGCTCATTTGCCTTCTATACCAACTTTTAGTTACCTTTAGAAATTGGATCTGTTTATTTTGGTGGCTCTTACAGTGGACCATGGCTACTTCGTCAGGAGAGTGGCTCCATTTAGGAGGTTTTTAATGAGTGTAGCACTAAGAATAGAGGAACCTTGGATGGTAATGTATCCCCTTTCTTGCCATACGGCTGCCTGGTGACAGATTATGTGGAAAGTATATTTAGAATCTGTGTATATGTTAATGGAGCAGCCTCCTGCTACTTGTAAGGCTTTAGTAAGGACTAAGAATTCTGTCTGTTGTGAGAAAGTGCCTGGGGCAGAGTAATGGAGGTGATAATGTGGGAAGAAAACACAATAGCAAAGCCAGTTTTGGCAAGGGAATGAACAGTGGGCTTAGAAGAACTACCATTGTTAAACCAGGTGTCTTCAGGGTTAGGTAAGGGAAAGAGGGAGATGTTGGGGAAAAAATGTAATGTTGCCACCATGACTAAAAGCCAGCAATCATGGAATTAGTTCTGGGAAGCGTGTGAGTTTTGCGAGTGGAAGGCAGCTAATGGAGCTGAGGGGTTATATGCTGGGCCAGGGAAAGTGAAGGTCTGGGATTTTTATAAAGAGGATTAGGAGCTGGAGCAAGTGAGGTATGGAAATTAAAGATGATTAGACGTTGGTGTTTTAAAAGGGATGGAATGTTATGAGGGGTAAGTAAATATGTGGGGACATGGCGGGTAAGTTCCTGAGCCTTCAGAAAAAGGAGGGATGTGGATACTACTGCTCAGAGGCTAATGGGCCAGCCTAGGGCTGTGGATTCTATCTCTTTTGCGAGGAGTGGCATTGGGAGATGATTATTGTGAGGTTTCTGTGTTGGGACCCCTACCAAACATTCTTCTTTTTCTTACTCTGAGAGCTAAAATGGATAGCAGGGATCAGCGAGATGGAAGGAGAGTGCTTAGGACAGAGAGGATTGTAGGGAGAGAAAGGAACTTGACCAAAGTTAGTGTAGGCCTAGGAGGTTGGTTGCATTAATTTTTTTTTTTTTTCTTGCAGTTTTTGGCCAGGGCTGGGGTCTGAACCCACCAACTCAGGCATATGGGGTTGGTACCCTACTCCTTTGGGCCATAGGCACCTTCCCTGGTTGGGTAATCTTTAGTGGTAGGATAGAGAGGCTTAGCTGAGGCCATGAAACTGGGAATAGAGAATGAGCTCTATGAAGTCAGGTCACTTCTTCCTTACCATTTTATTTCCACATAAAGTGTGTGTATGTGTGTATATAAATGTGTAATGTCTAATATATGTATTAGACACTAATTGGACTTGTGCATAATACAAACACAAATGAAATTTTAAATTTAAGAAGCAGTTTTTACTATTCATAGAAACCTAGCAAAAATTATAACCAAATTCAGAAACATACAAATAAATAAAATAAAATAAATCATATATCTGGAAAAGTAATATTTAGGCATAGTTTGTGTCCAAGAGGGACTCCTGTCTCTTGCAGACTAGCTGGGCAATTCTGGAAAGACTGATTAATAGATAAAATGTTCACCTTGCCTATTACTAAAATTGAAGTCATAAGCATGCACTGTTTAAACAGAAGATACCATGAATTGAATGAGATTGTGTATAAGTACTTAACAACATGTCTGCTACACAGAACTTAACAAGCAACATCTATTATTATTATTACCAATGCTCATCAAGAGCCAACTTGCTAGCCACTGTGATATACACAGTGGGTGCCAAGAAATGTACAGACATATTAAGAGATGTTATCTATTATTTTTCAAACGAATTAAATTATGTAAATAATGTTTAGTATGGCGTTCGCTCAAAAGATAGCACTCATAAAATGAATCACAAGACAGGACAGTCAAGAAAAGGGTAGAAGAACACCTGTCATTCAGGGAGCACTAGATCATTTTGAAATGGCATTTGAAACTCGAGAATGTTCTGGAAATATGACAATGGAGGTGTGAGTATGCAACAGAACCTCCCCAACTGTAAACATGTGCGATAAGTTTAAGGTACAGGGCACTGTATGTGCTGTGCACAAGGGAAGATGCAGGAGGCCTCACTACACTGCTTAGGCAGCAGTTCACTGTGATGACAAGAGTCTAAATGCTGCTGTTAACTATTTTGAGCATGTCTTGTAATTGCCGAAGTGAAATATGTCACTTGTACTCATCTTTTGTTATTGGTATATATTGAGTATTAGAATTTAGTAGTTTTTTTTCTTTCTTAAAATGTATATACATTTTTGGCACATAATAATTAACACTTGTCTGACTTTGGTCTGAAAGTATGCTTATATGAATATTTAAATGGGAATGGGAAAGCAAAGTAATACATTAAAGTATGTTTCTATTTAAAGAGAAAATAGTACGTATTAATTCAATCATGAGGAATCAGAGGACCACTTAAAGAATCAGTAACACATAAGTAACACATAAGGCTTCCTCCAAAAAATAAAGTAATATTGTGCAGATATTGAAAATATCTCTACATGGTTACAAAAGGAAAGATCTTGGAAAATTGTGAGCAACAGATAGTGATGTGATCAAGTGAATCAAGCCCACTATTGTTATGCTATTATAAGAAATTTAGACCGCATACATAAAGACTGAGAATGGATCATATGTTTGTTACATTATGCTACAAATGTACTCAGCATAAACATTAGTTTTCTATAACTGCTTGACATGTTATCCAAGTAATTAGAAGGTTAAAAGAGTAAATATTAATTACTCACTGCAGTTCAGGTATTTGGAATCTTCCAAATATCTGGGTTCCTTAATAGGTTACCATCAAGAAACTGGTGAGGTTACAGGAGTTGAAGGTTGAACTGTACCACTTACTATGTAGCTCACGCTTACGAGAAGCCTTAGTTCCTCACCGTGAGGCTTCTCCATGGCAAGCTGAGGGGGTTTACATGTTGTGCGGCATGCAACAAACAAATGCTCCAAGAGAAAGAAAAATGTGTTCTACAAAATAACTGAATCTTGGGAACCGCAAAGGGTTTTTTTCTCAATGCCTTATTAGTTACACAATTCATCTCTAAGTAATACCAGAGGGGAATACACAAGGGTGCCGCTATAAGGACATAGTAACCACTGAGCCTTATTTCAGAGTCTGGTCACAACAGACTAAGATGATCTAACAGTAACAGTTACAGTTACAACCAAATGCAATTGATGGTCTAATTATATCAAACCTCATGCGTACTATGTTTTATTCCTATTCATAAATGTCTGTGATAAAGTTTTCAGATTAGGCAGAATCAGAGATTAACAGCAATAACAAATACTAAAAATTGAACAATTATAAGAACATGCCAGTATCTCTACTCTTGCACTTAAGGGCCATTATTGAGTAAAATAAAGATAACTTGAAGCCAAGCACTGCCACACTGTGACAGCCTACCTGGTAACCGAGGGGTCCAGTATGTGACTAACAGGTGAAATCGGGAAGAAGAGAGAGCGCTGACACTCTGGACAAAAGTATAATTTATATCCCAGACAGGATAGAGCAGGATGCTTTGAGATTGCATGAATTATGGCTCTCACACATTTAGAAACAAAATGTGGTTTGATTTTATTTTCATTGACATTTACAATGCAATTTTCTTCAAAGACATTTCTCTAATACAAAACTATTGCAGAATAACCATATATATTTCAGATTTAAGCCTGAAATTGTCCTTTTCAGGATCTATAAATATTATAGCACATGCTTCTAGGTGCAGGCATTTTTGTTAAATGGTCCAGTTTCTCTGAGATAGTGGTTCTCTGTAACGCTCTGGTGTCACAAGATGTGAAGCATCTGTTACTATTTATCAGTGGCTAAAAGAATTTATGACTTTCCATTCACAACCTGGAAGGAAGACTAGTTACTCGTTTGGATGGTAGCTCCTTCATGAGGATCAGAAGCACAAAAGCAGACAGTATGTATTTTCAAGGCAGAAAAGCACAAAGGCAAGAAATGACTGAGAACTCAGAAGCAAGATAAAAAAGAAGACTCCCAGATTCTTGCATCTGTAACAGCTTCTTAGCATGAGAAAGAATATTCTCAAAATACTTTGTGGTTAATATATAGTGATATATTAACACTGCCACATTCACTTAGGAGAAGCACACATACATATGCTACATATATAGTGTTAAGGTGCTTTTGGCATTTAAAAAGTATTGTCTTTGTAAAAATGGAGGAAACGCAGAAGGTTCACTCTTATATGTAATAGCAAGGCAGATTCTAGCTGCTCCAATTTCAGTTAGCAGTGTGATAGTTTTTTGAAGAGTTATACACACATGCACAAGTTTATCTGGCTGCCTAAATTCAATACGTTTAAAAATCACACAAAAAATTAATCATAAAGGGGAGAAATAATGATAATAGAATTTGTTACTTTATAGAAAAACAATTTCTCACCAATGAAGTTGATTTCAGCTACATGAAATTGGATCTTAATTAAAAAATCAATCAAGATGATCTATCACAGAAACAAGGTAAAGAACAATCACGTAATTATATCAATAGATACTGTAAAATCATTTTACAAAAGCCATCACCCATTAGTGATTGTCACTCTGAGAAAAGTATAAACAGAGAATTTCCTCCTCTATTTTTAGTTCATAAAAAATACCTAAAAACACCCTCGACAGCTATATCATAATTAATGGTATATAACTAGAAAAAGAAATCAAAAACTATCCTAGCTCACAGTTGCTGTGGTTGTCTATGTAGAAAATCTCATGAATAGGCAAAAATAAAACAAAAGAAAACAAAATCCTATATCAAGTTAATGGTTATAGCAAAGTTGTAAAATACAAGGGTAATATACAAAATGTAATTGCTCTGCTATAAACAAGCAATGAAGAGTAGGAATCTAAAATTAAAAACTCAATATGATTTACAATATCAACCAACTCTAAGATTTATATAGGAAACCAAAACACCCTAAATAATCAATAAAATACTGAATAAAAAATGGGAGACAGCTGACATTACCTGAGTTCAAGAATAAAGCAGCAATTACAAAGACAGTGTGAATTGGTGAAAGAATGGACAAATGGATCATTGGAAAATAATGAAGAGACCAGAAATAAACCCAAAGAAATAGAGTCAATTATTTGGATAGAGGAGCAAAGGGAATTCTGTCAAGAAAGAGCAATCTTTCCAACAAATGGTCCTGTGAGAACTGGACATCTAAATTCAAAACAATGTATCTAAACATAGACCTTATGACTCCTATAAAAAAAAGAACTCATTTAAAGATCCTAGAACTAAATGAAAGTTCAAAACTATGAAACTTCTAGATGACAACATAGAAGAAATCCAAGTTTTCTTGAGTATAGCAATTACTTTGCATATTTAATATCAAAAACATACATGCTATGAAAGAAAAAAAAGACTTTTAGATGAACCTCATTTGCAGAAGGCAAAATAAAGAAATTTCTTTCTGTTAAGGAAATAAAAGAGGGTGGCGTCTGTGGCTCAAAGGAGTGGGACATCGGCCCCTTATACTGGAGGTGGCAGGTTCAAACCTGGCCCCGGCAAAAAACTGCAAGAAAAAAAGGAAATTAACCACAGACTGAGGGAAAATCTTTGCAAACTACACGTGGCAAGAGATTTGTGTATAAAATAAAAGTAACTCTCAAAATTAAAAGAAAAGAAAAAAGAAACAAAAATGGGTAAAAATTCTAAGCAAACAACTTATCAAAGAAGTCATGAAGATTAATAAACATAAAAAATGCTGAACATCATATATCTTTATGAAATTGCAAGTTAAAATAAGAGGGAGATACCACTATAAACCCATTAGAATGCCTAATATTCCCAATGCTGACAACCCCAAATACCGTCAAAGACGTGGAGAAATGGGAACTCTCATTCACTGAGCACTAGAATGTGAGCTAGCACTTTACTTTGTCAGATAATTTGGCAACTTCTTAGAAAGGCACACAGAGCCTTACTATCTCATCCAGTGATTGTGCTCATTTACGTTTATCGAAATGAAGTGAAACATAAGGTCCACACAAAAACCTTCATGTGATTAGTGGGCATTCCCACCAGCAGTGTAGAAGTGTGCCCTTTCCTCCACATCCACGCCAACATTTCTGGTTTTGGGATTATGAAAAAAAGCTCATCATCCTTAATCATCAGAGAAATGCAAATCAAAACTACTTCAGATTTTTTTTTGAGCTATCATGTTAGATTTTAAAATGTCTCAAACTTCTGAAATTAAATGTATTAACATTTCAATGGAAAAAATGCCCTTCTCAATCCATAATTAATCTAAAAGCAGCCATATTCTTTTTTTTTTTTTTTTCTTCAGTTTTTGGCTGGGGCTGGGTTTGAACCCGCCACCTCCAGCATATGGGGCTGGCACCCTACTCCTTTGAGCCATAGGCACCACGCTCATATTCATTTTTAATGTCCATAAAGTTTGTGTGCAATTTAATTCACAAATTAATTCACAAATTAATTCCTAATGCTTCTAAGTTTCTATAACAGGGTGTCCATAAAATTTGTGTGCAAATTAATTCAATTTAATTGCATGCAAATTTTATGGACATCCTGTATATTATGAATATGACCATTCTTTCCCCAGTCATCTCTTATAACAGCTTTGCTAAGTATTTTGCAAAATAATATAACTCCTGCCCTTCAAGACACTGGATTCCTAAAATTCTATACAAAGATTTAGCAACACTCCAATTAAAAAGAGGGAAGAGGAGAAATGTTAAGAGGTAGTGTCAAATTATTCTAGTAAATAAAAGGCAAATGATATGATCATTTTAAGATAGCCACTATTCAAGTTTCTATGATATTATTTCTCCTGTGGAAATGTGAAAGAAACCAAAATGGATAGGAGAGTCCTTTAAAGTTGAGGCCCCCAACCCCTGGTTTGCAGAACACTTCTATCAGCCAGTGACCTGTTAGGAACTAGGCTACATAGTAGGAGGTAAGGGGCTGGCAAGCTAATGAAGCATCGTGGGTATTTACAGCTCATTACTCACATCATTCCTCATCACTCACATCACTCTCTGAGCTCTGCCTCTCATCAGATAAGCAGCAGCGTTAGATTCTCATAGAAGCGCAAACCCTCTGTAAACTGCTCATGTGAGGGATCTAGACTGGGCACCTCTTACTAGAATCTAAAGCCTGATGGTCTGAGGTGGAGATGTAACTCACTTGAATCATTCCGTAACCATCCCCCACCCCTGGTCCATGAAAAAATTGTCTTGCTTGAAACCAGTCCCTGGTGCCAAAAAAGCTGGAGACTGCTGCTTTAGAAGACGGCAAAGAAATTGACTGTCTTAAATGAAGGGTAAAATGAAAATTAAAAAGGGATACAAATGGCTAAGTCAATCTAATTAACATATACACATTACCTCACATACTTTTTTTATATGTGTATTTTTGTGGTGAGAACATTTAAAATCTACTCTTAGAAATTTTTCAAGAATTGCTATTAATTACAGCGTGTATGTTTCACAATAGATCTTTTTAACTTACTCTTTCTATCTAACTGAAATTTTGCATCCTTTGACCAATATCTCCCCAGCTCCCAGCCCCTCATAACCAACATTATGCTCTCCACCTCTATCAGTTCAACTTTTTAAAAGTCCACATGTAAGTGAGATCATCTTGTATTTGTCTTTCTGTGCCTGGCTTATTTCACTTAACATAATGTCCTGTAGGTTCATTCATGTTATCACAAATGATAAGATTTCCTTCTTTTTTTAAGGCTGAAGTTTATTCCATTGTATATATAGCCCACATGTTCTTTATTCATTCATATGTCAATGGGCATTGAGCCATTCCACAATGCATATATATTTCAAAACATCATATTGTACATGATAAACATATATAAGGTTTATGTCACAATTTAAAAATAAAAAATATTAATTTTGAAAAATAACAATTTATACATTCCCAAGAATTTAAAATACAAAAATTTTATACGCCAATACAAAATTTACTAACAATAAAAAAGGAATAGAAAAGTAAATGAAAAGGAAGTAAAAAAGCAATCTTCCTTTAAAATAAACAGTTGTGAATCACTCTTACTGTGACATATTCAATCTTCCTGACTTCTTGTCTGCTTTCACATTCAGGTATCAAGTAAGTGGATTTAGGCTTATCTGCATGTTGTACAGAAACAATGAACAACAACGAGAGATTAGATAACTTGGGAATTGTGACCAGAAAGAACTGCAGTACTGATGAGATGACACAAACATTGAAATCCTTTTAGAGGAGGTGAAAAATTGCCTAATATTTGCAAGGAATGGAGGTATGTCAGAAGGTCTAGCCTTAGGTAGAACACTGCAGAAATATTAATAAATAGGGCAGAATACATTTTAGCAAACTTTAAACAGATTAAATTCAAACATAGGAAATTTTCATCTGAATACAGACTTAACTAAATAGACATCAATTTATGTCTCCTACCTACGTACTACTCACCACAAGTTTCACCCCATAGTCTGTAGAGCAGGTGTATTATTACTGATATCAGCACTGTGATCACAGTACATATGCAATATCAGCAGCATGGGAATCAATATTAACACAAAATTCTGTGCTATTACATGTTCAGAAATACAAAATAAAACCATAGATATCAAAATGTACTTTTTATTTTCAGATTGTGAAATCAGAGTAGCTGCCTTAAGTCATAATTTGTATATGCCTGATATGATTTTTTTCAACTATATCTACTGAATTTAGCACTTGGTAAGCAAACATGTATCTCAATAAATTACACAGAAAACCTGCTCCTGCTGTGATTGCAATAAAAAGTTTTTGGAAAAAAGTTGTTGTATCCAAATAAATATAAAAATGCTCCCTACTTCACTGTGAAATTCACTCTAAGGATCTGCTTGCACTTTATTTTGTCAAAAATGTGAACATGGTTAGCAAAGTGACCATGATTTTTAAATTTTATCCATATATAAAATCCATACACTGGCCCAGTGCTCCCCATCCCACACCTGCTCACAAGAGGCAAACATTTTAATGACTTTAGTTCTTCTAACGTGGCCACCTTCATATTTTTAAATATTCTCATGCTGCTTTTATATTAATCAATGTTATACAATATCTATCACCTTTCAGCTCCAAAATGTTAAGATTCACCTCAGTTATATTCCCCTACTTAACCTCCACCATCCTTACAGTATTGTTACATCCCTTTTTAAAATTCTTCCGTGTTTACCACTGTATCATTAAACTACATGATTAAAACCCTACTTCTTCTATTAACTGTATACAGTATCTCTAATATTCTATTGTATTTGATTTTATAACAAGATATCCTTAGGTATCTAATATTCAAAAGGTAGTTAGAAAAGAAGTTTGTAACACCTATTTGTAAAATGATGGCCCTTCCTGCTATTTTAATGTCCTTAGCTGTCTGATGTCAGAGTAAGTCAGAAGATATTTTAATTCCTAAGTTAGCAATTTTGAGTCTTCTAACTAATACAGGTCCTTCAAGGTGGGGTCATTTCCTCCAAAACAAATCTAAACTTCTTATGTGCCATACACATGGCTGAGTTTATCTCATAGGTCCCAGACACCAATGCACCCATAATTTACATTTTGGCAATTGCATTTTTAGAATTCCTCAAGCTGTAGCTCCTGCTAGAACTGGTTTCTTTCCTGCTCACCAAGGGTCATCTTGGATCTCATGATTTTATTTTTCTCTGGAATAAATGCACTGCTTTCTGAATTCTGTGCTGCTTCTTTCTAGTTTACGTCCACATTTTGTTGACGCACATTCTCTAACAGCTCCTTAAGAAAAGATATGAGGGAAGTAATTTTTTTTTTTTTGTCCCATGTCTTAAATTTATTTATTTATTCATTCATTAAATCATAGCTCTGTACATTAATGCGATCATGGGGCACCATACACTGATTTTATATACCATTTGACATATTTTCATCACACTGGTTAACATAGCCTTCCTGGCATTTTCTAAGTTATTGTGTTAAGACATTTATATTCTACATTTAGTAAGTTTCACATGTACCCTTGTAAGATGCCCCGTAGGTGTGATCCCACCAATCACCCTCCCTCCACCCATCTCCATCCCTCCCTCCCTTCCCTTTCCCCCTTTCCCATATTCTTAGGTTATAACTAGGTTATAGCTTTCATATGAAAGCCATAAATTAGTTTCATAGTAGCGCTGAGTACATTGGATACTTTTTCTTCCATTCTTGAGGTACTTTACTAAGAAGAATATGTTCCAGCTCCATCC
>CAUYPK010130208.1:0-36786 GCA_963574355.1 Loris lydekkerianus
TCCCAGCTGCTCGGGAGGCTGAGGCAGAAGAATCGCAGAAGCCCAAGAGCTGGAGGTTGCTGTGGGTCCTGTGACTTCACGGCACTCCACCAAGGGTGGTAAAGTGAGACTCTGTCTCTACAAAAAAAAAAAAAAAAAAAAGGCAATCCAATGAAAAGCCTCCCTCCTCTTCTGTCACATTGTTTCCTTCCCCAGGGCCAGACACCATTACCAGGTTCTACAAGCTCAGTTCCTATATCAGCATGTGTGTTATGCTTATGTTTGCCGTCCTTTTAGAACTCACTAGCATTGGCTCAGTGCCAAAGGTGGCGGGTTTGATCCTGGCCCGGCCAGCTAAACAACGACAACTGCAACAAAAAAAATAGCTGGGCATTGTGGCAATTGCCTATAGTCCCAGACACTTGGGAGGCTGAAGCAAGAGAATTGCTTAAGCCCAAGAGGTTGAGGTTTGAGGTTGCTGTGAGCTGTGATGCCACAGCTCTCTACCAAGGGCAACATAGTAAGACTCTGTCTCAAAAAAAAAAAACAAAAAAAAAACAAACAAAAACTCATTAGCATGCCTTTTGCCCTGTTCTGCTGAGGTCTTTATGTGCATGTCTTTGAGTTTTGCTCATACTAGTGCATAAGGAGCTTCTTTTTTTTTTTTTTTTTGGACAGAGTCTCAAGCTGTCGCCCTGGGTAGAGTGCTGTGGCATCATAGTTTACAGCAACCTCAAACTCCTGGGCTCAAGCGATTCTCCTGCCTCTGCCTCCCAAGTAGCTGGGACTACAGGCACCCACCACAACACCCGGCTATTTTTTGGTTGCAGCCATCATTGTTTGGCAGGCCCAGGCTGGATTCGAACCTGCCAGCTCAGGTGTACGTAGCTGACACCTTAGCTGCTTGAGCCAGAGGCGCTGAGCCCAAGGAGCTTCTTTTTCCTTTTTGGCAGCTACATAGTATTCTCTTGTGTAGATGAGTCATGATTTTATTTAACCTGTTTTTGTACCGATGGACTTTCCATTCGTTTCCAGTCCTTTATGTTTACCAGTGTGCGTATACCTTGTGTATGTGCTAGTTCACATAAATGGGAGCAACTCTGCAAGATACTACCTCTAAGTGGAATTTGCAGGGATCCTAACATGTCTGACCTTTTCTCCAGGCCAAAGGATGCCATCCGAGCCCTGAAGAAGCGGCTCAACGGGAACCGGAACTACAGAGAAGTGATGCTGGCATTAACAGTGAGTGCTGCAGCTGGGGAGCTGTGCCTCTGCCCTTGCCCCTCATAGGGCCTTTTTCTGCCCATGTAGCACAGCCGCCAAATGTCTTGGTGCCTGGGCTATGGGAGCCCAGCAGAGCCTGGTATTTCTGGGGTTCCTGCCCTCCTGTCAGCAGGGTGAGCTTCACCTCGGTAAAAGTATGGGAGCAGGGTGGCACCTGTGGCTCAGTGAGTAGGGCACTGGCCCCATATACAGAGGGTGGCGGGTTCCAACCCGGCCCTGGCCAAACTGCAACAACAAAAACAGGTGCCTGTACTCCCAGCTACTCAGGAGGCTGAGACAAGAGAATCTTTTAAGCCCAAGAGCTGGAGGTTGCTGTGAGCCGTGACAGCATGGCACTTTACTGAGGGCAACAAAGTGAGACCCTGTCTCTAAAAAAAAAAAAAAAAAAAAAAGAGTATGGAAGCAGAAGCCCAGGCATGGGCAGCCCTGTCAGGTAGAGAATCTCACAGCAAAGGAGCCAAAGGCCTGGGGATGGGTCCCCTGTCTGCTACCAGCCTGATCTGAGACTGGGACAGCTGCTTCTCTACACGTCAGTTCTTTATACAAAGGTTAACTTTCACCTATTGAGTGCCTGCCTGGGACTGTGCTGAGCTTTCACAGATGTTAATGCAGATGTTTATAACTACCTTCCACCAAAATAGGTTTTATTATGCTCCTCATACAGGTGAGGAGATTGAGGCCCAGAGCGGTCTAAGGGTACACCCCTATAGCTAATAAGCTACTGAGCTGTGGTGCCGTCAGAGGATGGCCTTTGTATGGGGTGAAAACTACAAAGGCTGCGGCTCTTGATAGAGTCAACTGAGAGGCTCCTTTCAGGAAGGAACAGACCAGAGCTTTGCCCTTCCTTAAGATGTCAGATAATTAAAAGGGACAACTTCAGGTGTTATATCTGGCTTGAAAGCTAACAATTTTTCAGATGTGGCAAAATCTGGGCCACAATGAGTTCTTAAAATAGAAACTATAACAGGTCAGCAGGTCAACTTCTCAGTAGGTTTGAAATAGCGGATTATTTATCCAAAAATAGCTATAACATGTTTCCTTTTAAAGCAGAGAAATTATTTGGATTTTTTGCCCCAGTAAAAACCAAAAATATATAAAGAGATTCTTTCTGCCATAGATTTGGTATTTGAATAATAAAGGAGAACACAACAGTTGAGAAATAGGAAGTTGAAAGTTTTTTATTAATTTTTTCTCAGATTGATGCCCAAAATGAATTGTTTTCAATAACTCCAATCTCTGGAGAATGAGCTCTGACACGACACACCAGGGCATTTTGCTGGTGTCTAAAGCTCACCCCCCCACCCCACCCCCACTTACACACCTTGACTCCGTGGTGACCATATTGCATGGGAATCTGCCTGAAGTGGAGTTGGTGTTTACTTGCCTTCAGTAGCAGGGCACCAGGTGTCGTCTGACCTTACCTGATGGTCAGGTCTTCCCTGTGAATCTAGCCTTGCCTTCAGGAGGCTCATGAAACATGCAGAGCCATGGTGCCATAACAGAGGCCCACCCTGGCACACCCTGCATGGCCTCTTGTCTGGTTTTATGGCTTCACTTACCCTGTCAGTAGCCCTCAGTCTTCCTGTTTCTTGTGGCCCTTTCCTAACTTCCTATCTGCACCCACCAAGATGGTTAATATTTACCCCCAAATGAGAGCTAGTAGGAGGTCCTGAGGGACTCTTTGCTTGTAACTTGTGTCTGGACTTGAAATGTCCATTTCTGATTGTTTAGAGGCCCCCTTCTTATTCTGTGGGTTTTGGCTATGTTCTAGAATATTGCCACTGTGTGTTTCGTGCCCAATAAGCTATGGGGACAGATCTGCCAGGGGCCTATTTGGCAAGATGTCCTGAAGTGGCCCTTGCCAGCCCAGGGAAAACCTCCGGCCTCTCCTGCTCAGTCAGGCTTTGAGGCTGCTCTGTGGCACAGGCATCTCTGTGTAGAACATTTCCAAGGCCAGGGTGGAATATACTGACCTTGAGGTCTGCTGTCCAGGAACAGTTGAGGGTGTGCTCCCCTAAAGGCAGGGAAGGTAGGGGTGCTCCCCTAAAGGCAGCAGTAGCCCCTTCCCATTGCTGCCCTGAGAGTAGAGCAGAGCCCACGCTGCCCTGCCCCTGCTCTTTTTCCAATTCTTTTTTCTACTTGCTTGCATTCTCCTGCTGTCTTTTGCCACCTCTCCTCATGGAATAAACATACTTCCTACCACCTATCTTGGCTCTCACAGCTCACTGTCTAAGCTGGGAAGAGGGTGTGAGAGAACCCTGGAGAGATGGTGCCGGTAAGCTCCTTGGGGCAGGAAGAGCCCCTCTGGTTCATCTCTGTAGGCCCCACAGGTCACTAAGAGAGGGAGTGCCAGTTATCTCATGATCACCCAGAATCAGTCTCAAGCAGAGGCTAAAAAAGGGAAATGTCTCCTTCACTGAATAAAACTTATGATTGTTTAAGGCCACAAGGATGTTAAGCTTCAGTGGTTTTCCTCAGCAGGCCACCCAGAGTCTCCCATGGTGCAGGTGGCAGCAGGGCAAGGACGAGTCTGGCTGACACGGAGCTGCCACTGGGGAGAGATCCCTGGCTCTGGCCTTCTTGGTTGGTTAAGTTACACGGCAGCTCTAATGTGGGATAATATCCACTTTACAGGGCTATTTCAAGGAACAAATGAGGGAATGAGAAATCTTGCACATGTTGCCTGTCGCCTGAGGGACTCTCAACTGCTGTGGCTCCTCAGAAAGGAGAGTGTGAGGGAAGGGTGGCCCCATGGGCCCAAGGTGGGCAAAAAGATAGGTCTCCAGAGGGGGCTGCATGAGCTCCCATCCTGCCCTGGTACTGACGATATTCCTGAACCAGTGTCTTTTCTTTTCCAAACCTCTTAATTCTTTAAAGGTAGGATAATAAAGTCCATTTAAGGAGAAGTAACTAGTTGTGAGAATCAAGTGAAATTACATGTTACTTGGAAGGATCTCTCCCAGCCCCTGCCGTGCAGTTGGCATTCAGTCAATGATGTAGTTATGGACCTTCTGTATAGCTGTACTTCGTCAAGGTCAAGCCAGACCTGTGGAGTGCCTACCTAAGTTAACCAGTGGTCAGATCAGCTTGGGCAAAAGAGAGTAGCAGGGGCAGTCACTGCTGGTGGCCTCTTTCAGAGGAGGTGTTCCCCAGCTGGGGAGGTGTGGCCCAGGGGTGGTGGTGTGGGAAGGGCCAGGAAATGCTATGGCTTGGTTTACAGAGAGCTGGGAAGTTCAGGGAGCCGTGTTCAAGGCCAGAGAGGCCCTCCTGGTTAGTACCTCAGGATTTCAAGGGGCCTTCCAATTGTCCTGTGGGAGAATAAGAAGATGTCCCTTGACTCCCATCTAGTAGCCTTCTGAATAGTGACCATGTAGTCACAGGCAGCACTTCCTGATTCCTTACCCTGTTAGGTACTTCAAAGATTAAGATTTTCTCTCAATGGGTGGTGCTTGTGGCTCAGTGGGTAGGGCGCTGGCCCCATATACCAAGGGTGGTGGGTTCAAACCCTGCCCCAGCCGAACTGCAACAACAAAAAAAACAGCCGGGTGTTGTGGCAGGCGCCTGTGGTCCCAGCTACTCAGGAGGCTGAGGGAAGAGAATTGCCTAAGCACAGGAGTTGGAGGTTGCTGTGAGCTGTGTGACACCACGGCACTCTACTGAGGGTGATAAAGTGAGACGCTGTCTCTACAAAAAAAATTTTTTTTTAATTAAAAAAAAAGATTTTCTCTCAAATCTTCCCAACAATCTTGTAAGGAAGGACTCATTGTCCCCACTTTACTGATGAAGCTCAGAGAAATCTGCTCTGGGCCATTCAGGGAAAAAGTAGTGGAGCTGAGATCCAAAGCCTTTCCTAACTAGAACCAATGCTGAGCTTTCCTGAGCAGTGAGACCCATGGAACTTGTTTTCTTGTGCAAAGGAGGAGCAGGGTCTGCGTCAAACATGGATCTTAAAGCCACTTGGCAGTGGAGGCCACAAACCGTTTGTCAAGGGTGGAAAAATCCTTTGTCATTGTCAATCTTAGCTGCAGAAGCAGCATTGTATGTGGGGCCCCTTCCTTACATACAGGGGCCCATAACTCACTAGGCAATTCAAGCTGTCACAGCAGCCTCCTGTGTCCCATTGGCTAATCCCTTACATCCAGAGGCCTGAAGAGAGGAGTTAAAATGCTAATTTTCAGGGACCACTCAGTCATTTTGATCCCATTAAAATACTAGCATCCTTCCCATGCAAAACTGGTGCCTCAATTACCAATTAATTGCCTAATTTTTGTGCAGAGACAGGAGACTTCTTTAGTCAGCAAAGGGCTGCTGTCATCCCCAGAAGAACATCTAATTAAAGTGTGGGAATATGAGGCTGTCTAGGTTTGGCTGTGGTGGAGACATGTCAGAAAGCTGATCCAGGAGCAAGGGTTGGAAACTCAGCTGCCTGTCAGTTCCCTGTGTCTCCTCCAAGCCTCATGGGGGTGACCTCTTGTCTTCCCTCCCCACATTAGGTACTGGAGACATGTGTGAAGAACTGTGGCCACCGCTTCCACATCCTTGTAGCCAACAGAGACTTCATCGACAGCGTTCTTGTCAAAATCATTTCTCCCAAGAACAATCCGCCCACCATCATACAGGACAAAGTGCTCGCTCTGATCCAGGTAGGTCAATTTCCCTTGCCCTGTTTTTTGGAACAAAGTGAGATGAAGTCTCTTACTGATGAACCTTCATGTTCTCCCTCTATTTGGAAGGGTTTACATTTAAATACTTGGTACAAAATACTTATGTTTTTTAGTATATGTGCTGGCAAAGTGAGCATTATATATTTTTTTAAATACTCATCCCACTAGAATGAAACCCTAATTGGTGACTCTCCAACCAATTGTCAATAGCCTCCAGGAAGCTTTCTGGCCAGGTGCCTGCCCATCTTCTGCCCACCAGGGTAGGGAGAGGGACCTCATCAGGCCTCTGAGACAATGTGCAGTAGGAAGGACCATGTGAGAGCCGTGTGCAGGGTTGGTGAGGTCACAATCAATGCAGGGGCCAAGTTTGGAGCAGGAAGATTAGGGTTGGGGGTGGGAATGGTGTTAAGGGATATTTCACTGAGGAGAAGATACTTCTGTTAGTTCTTTTTTTTCTTTTTTTCTTTTTTCCTTTTTTTTTTTGAGACAGGATCTCACTTTGTCACCCCAGTAGAGTACTGTGACATCATAGCTCACAGCAACCTCTCTTAGGCTCAAGCGATTCTCTTGCCTCAGCCTCCCAAGTAGCTGGGACTACAGGCGGTTACCACAACACCCAGCTATTTTTAGAGATGGGGTCTCACTCTAGCTCAGGCTGGTCTCGAACTTGTGAGCTCAGGCAGTCTGCTCACCTTGGCTTCCCAAAGTGCTGGGATGGCAGACATGAACCACCACACCCAACCTTTCTGTTGGTTCTTTAAAAATGACAGGAAGCTTGGTGGAAAGGGCAGAGTGTAGGCGGCCTCACCAACCAAGGGAAGAGCGTGTGCAAAGGCCCAGAAGCATGACAGAACTGATACCGTAGGACATATTCATTATTAACTTGTTCTATAACAATGTCCCCCAAACTTAGTGGCTTCAACCAAGTGTTTATTATAGTTTCTGTGGGCCAGGAATTCAGGAGCAGCTAATTGGGATTCGGGTTGGGGTCTCTCTTGAGGTTGCATCATCTCCACTTCCAAGATGGTGTTCCCAGATGGCTGTTGGTAGGAAGCCTCAGTTCATTGCTGACTATTGGCAGGAGGCCTGAATGTCTCACCATGTAGACATCAAAATTAGGTCTTGATGATATAGCCTTGGAAGTCACATACCATCTTTGCTGTTGTATTCTATTTGTTAGAAGGGAGTCACCATGTCTAACCTCAAGAGTAGGAGAATTAAACTCCACCTCTTGAAGAGAGGAGGGTCAAAGAATTTGTGGACATGTTGTGAAAACCATCACATGGAGAAGAGGGTGTAATGGGGAACATCTAGGGTTGGGCTTGAGGGTAGAAGGAGCAGGCAAGAGATAGGGCCAGAAGGGTTGTGGCCATCCCTGCTGAGATTTGTGCTTGGTGTAAAGGCAGTAAAAACCCCACAGAAGGGTTCTGAACTGGGGACACACAGATGTAGATTTTAGGCTGGGCATCCTTAAGTTAATAAGCACATCCTGTGTGATTGGTCCTGTGGCAGAGGCAAGATGGTCCTGCAGGAGCCTAGAGGACAGACCAGCCCAGTGGGGAAGGGGTATGTGTGGGGCTCCAGTCGGGGTGAAGGGAGGCAGCCAGCAGAGGCAGCATAATGGGGGTAGGCTGGGGTGGGGGTGGGCTCCATGCTCTTCAGGTGCTACTGGGACAGGGGCTAGAGCACAGCAGGAGGCTGAGCCGAGGAGCCTGTTGCCTTTGTCTGTTCTCTGAGCCCAGGCTCCCTCTGCCTGAGAGGACTTGCCTTTTGGAGCAGTGGGTCCTCTTCACCATTTGGAAGCACCTCAGAAGCCTCCCCCACCAGTTCGCGCACACAGTCCACTCTCAGAGCACTCTCCTTAGGTTTTCCAGCGTGGCTTTGCTAGCTTTTGTCTACCTCCCTCTTGTTTCTCTGAGAGCCCAGGAACATGGTGTCCCTAAGGTCTAGAGCAGTTAAATGTGTAGAGTGGGTTTATTGTAAGTACTTTTTTAAAATGAATGTTTGAATAGTAGTAACTGCTGTAGTTCACTGCTGCAGGACCATCTTGAGGGAGGGGAGGATGGGGTGACAGCAGAACCCTTCTCATGCTTCTCAAGGACGGACATGCACGTGCACACACACACACACACACATATGCACTTTCCTCCCCCACCATCCCCTCCCCATGCCTCAACCTGCAGAAATTGCTGTTAAGAAAACAAATGGTGGTTTCTTTTCACAAAAGAGGGGTCACCCAGCCTGAACCCCTTATGCACAGACAACTCTGGGCAAGGCCCACAGTGGCTGGTAGGAGCACTTTCTGGGTGAGAACTTCTTACCCAGAGGCCTGTCAGGGCCAGTTAGGGTTGTCAGCCCATCCTTGGCCATCACAGCCATCACAGCGGTCATGACCTGTCCCTGCTGACTGTGTGGGGACCCTGGCTGAGGGCAGACAGAGCCTCTGTCCCAGAAGCTGCCTGTCCCCGCACGCCCCACTCTGACCTTGAAGCTTTCACTTTGGAATCACCTCCTCCCCATATCCCAGCTCCTTCCAGCTTCTACCCAGCCTGCTTTTAGCCTCAGGCAAGTCGGGCAAATTCCCCAGGCATTTACCTCCTTATCTGTAGAACAGGGCCTGGGGTTTCTACTAGCCTACCTTGCACAGTGGTCTGCACCTGTTCCAAGGTGTCCCCTGCTGGCTTGGCAGCTGCAGTTGCATCAACCATGGGGACATGAGCAATACAGGGCCTTGAACTGCCTCACAGGCTCCTGCCTGGCCTGGACACACTGGATATAGTTTCCTGACCCAGCTATGGGACACAAGAGGCCTTGAGTAAGGGTCCTTCTAGGCGGAGGTCGATAATCTATGGGGATGTGCACATCCTGCACAGATTCACAGTGTGCTGAAATGCTCTTACCTATCCTCATGGCCACTCAATGCAAAGAACGGCAGGCAGCAGGTAGCTGTGGATGGCTCCACTTCTCTAATGGGATGGACCAAAAGAACACACATCCTTAGCCTTTTTTTTTTTTTAACTTTGTATTGAATTATACTATATATACAGGAAATCACATGATAAAGTGAATAAGCACACAACCTGATAAATCTTTACAAACTGAACATACCCTTATATTGCAAAGCAGAATGTGATCACCACTCAGAAAGCTCCCGCCCCTCAGGATGGTCACTTGCTAATGTCTCATGGCACAGGGTGTTTTTCCTGTTCTTCAGCAGGTGGGCTTCTACAGCAGTGCTCTGGTGCCTGTTGTGGCTGGTTCTGCTGTGTTTGTGGGTATCTTGAGAGTTGTGGCCTGTGGTTGTAGGTCTTTTGCTCCCATTGTTCCCTTTGCTGGGCCAGGCCCCATTGTGGGAATGTGCTACAGTGTAATTTATCCCTCCCACTGTTGATGAGCACTTGGTCTTTGCAATTTGGGGCTATTATGAAAAATACTGCTACAAGCATCCAGCACGTCTCTTGGTGAGCAAACATATTCATTTTTAGTGGGTGTGTAGCAGTTGAATATATGCCATCTTTGTGGGTCAAAAATGATCAAATATTGACAATTTCCTATGTTTCAACCTAACAACTAGGAGCCACGTTGCTGGCGGTGGGGAATGCCCATGCTCTAATTCAGTTCTCCAATGCTCTTTCCCTCCAGGATGCAGGAGTTTTAGTTGTCTTACATTCTCACCAATATGCCCTGTTTTCCATCTTCTTCATTATAGCCCATCTGATGAGAATGGAATATTACATTGGGTCAACTTTTTTTAACCCCTTTGAGAAAAAAAAAATTTATTTGCATGTTGAATATATGTTCAAAAATTGCACAAGCTCCCCCAGAGAGTCTAATAATTTCCTCTGGGAAAGAAACCTCTATTTCCACTATGAAACAAGAAAGGGGTGGTTGTGGAGTGACAGAGTGCTGGCTCTCCTGCCAGCCTATGACTAGGTAGCAGGCTATCATATATTACAGCTAGCCTGAGCCAGGTGTGGTGGTTCATACCTGGCATCCAAGCACTTTGTGAACCTGAGGCAAGAGGATCACTTGAGGCTAGGTGTTTGAGATCAGCCTGGACAATATAGTGAGATCCCATCTCTTAAAAAAAAAAAAAAATAAGAAGAAGAAGAAAAAATTAGCCAGGGACAATAGCTTGAGTTGCTTGGGAGGCTAAGCCGGGAGGATCACTTGAGCCCAGGAGTTTAAGGTTGCAGTGAGCTATGATAGTGCCACTGCACTCCAGCTTGGGCGACAGAATCTTGCATGAATGAATAAATGAATGAATGAAAAATATGGCTAGACTGAAAAGAGGTTTAGCTAAATGTATAGGTGCTAGAACAGTAATGGACTCTTCCTCCCTACCGTTGGTATCAGAATGTTGTTGGTGTTCTTCCAAGCCCAGCTGCCTGAGAAGTATGGCTGGGTCAGTCCCAGCCCTGCTCTCAGGGAGCTAGCAGTTTAACAGGAGAAATTAAGGTTTGCAAGTGATAGCCAGGAAGGGCATGAGCCAGCTTTTGATTGTTTGCAGGTGGGATACAATCTGAAACTTTCCTTTCTGGAAAAGCAGATTGACCATATTGGCACTTGAAAAGCTTTCAAGGTGGAGGGACTGCACAGATGGGCCCCTCCAGCCTCTCTTGCCCTTGGCACATGGTTGGGGCTCCTGGCAGATGTGGAACCCATGGCTCTGATCACTGACCACTGGCCTGAACCCACCACCCCTTTGGCTGCCCCTGAGAATGGAAGCAGGGCTGCAGCAGGTTGAGGGACAGGAGGGTGGTCGGGTTGCAGACCACCTTTCCTAGAGTCTCCCTATGCTTGTAGGGGATGGGGTAGAGCTCATCCTGGTACATCTGCCTGCCCCCAGTCCACATCCCTCCGAATCCCTGAGTTGAGTGCTGATCACAGGCATGGTTAGCTTAGGATTGGCCACGGGAATAGCATTTCCAGTGGCACATGTTTGCCTTCAGCGGTCCCCTGGACCACCTGTAATGAGAACCCAGCTGATGCTTTGCCATCCCCACCTCATTCCATCCCTCGCAGCATGGAGGCTTTCCATATCTTCCAGCTGTGCCCTAGCCATCTGTAGCCTCCCCAGCTCCTGTGACAAAGACAACTTTTTGGATTCATGTACTCCAGAGGGCCCTGCCCAACAGAATGCCCAAGAAGACTGCCCTCTGTTTTCCCTGAGAACAAGCCCAGCGGTGAACCTCATGGCAGTATGGTTCTGGGGGTGTAAGGACCCAGTTGGCTTACCCCCATCACAGGCATCTGCCCTCTGGATGGAGTCAGGATCCCTGAAGGGAGGTGGGAAGAACAGAGCAGCCTGGTTAGCAACTTGCCAATGCTTGCTCTTGTCCTGGACTACCAAAGGTGCCACTTCTGGCAACATCCAGCTTTCACCCCTGAGTGGTCATCTAGTCCCTTGGCTTCTCTCGTGGCTTGTGTTCCTTTTTGTTTGCTTGAGCTCAGTCCTGTTTACTGAGAAGACAAAGTGGATACTCCTGCTGTATATCATCCCTCAGCTTTTCCCTTGAACTTGTTTTCAGGAACAGAAGTGGTGTCATCCTGGTAGAGTAACCTCAGAGTTGTCGTGCCTTTCCTGTCCCCCTCCCTGTGCCCTAGCACTACAATCTAAAAATACTCTTTCCACTGAAGGTTTTTCTTTCCATTGAAGAAAGTGAACTGGCTGGGGTGGGGATAGGAGAGAGGCAGGATGGCTAGAGGAGCTGGAGGTGATATGTTCTTTAAAGGTGTCAGAGCCTGGTGGCTGGGCTCTGGCCATATTCTGTGTGGACAGTGGCTCTGTGGGACCCTGTCCCTGGGAAGAGGAAGTTGGGCCTAGGGGCATGGGCAGAAAATGACAGAAGCTTCTTTTTATCCAAAGGCATGACAGAAACTATAGTGTAAATCAGCAGTTGTTTATTGATCTGAAATTTAATGATTCGAGGCTAGGCACAGTGGTTCATACTCTGGGAGGCCGAGGTGGAAGGATAACCTGAGCTCAGAAGTTTGACACCAGCCTGAGCAAGAGCAAGACTCTGTCTCTTGGGGGGGAAAAGGAAGAAGAAGAAATTTGATAAATTTGATGGTCAAAACTTTGAGAGATACAGAAGTGAATAGGCTGTGGCTTCTGCTTGTGTCAGGTCTCAGCTGAAGAGTAAAGGAGATAAAAATGTGAATTGATCTTTTTTCTCCTCACTAGACTTTCCTCTGGGTCTTCTAATCCCATAGTCACAGGCAGGAAAATAGGGACTCATATAAAGATCATGGGTTTCAGGGAGGTGTCCACTCAGCTGCTAACTAGCTAGCTGCCATGTCAGTCCCCAAAGGGTGCCTGTGCCACTGTGTCTCTTTGCTTTCCCAGGAGGTGACTCTTGGGGTAGGCAGCTTCCCAACCCTCCCTGGTGCTCCTGGGCTTCAAGTTAGGGACCCTGAGATTTTCCATACTTCCCCATGGTCCTCACTGGAGAGGTCCATTCCAAGGGCCCTTCTTCCTCACTGTCACTTCAGTCTGTTGACAGCCTAAATGGCCATCTTTCCTCTGTCTGCTGAATTAGGAAAATAAGGCTGCTTAGTAATCATGAGAACAGAATTCACTTTAACCTGACAAATGTTGAAGGATCGCCTTCTTCTCTAGGCAAGGACAAGAGGCTCCATGTGTGCCTCCAACAGATGTTAGGCCTGCTGGGGAGGGAGACAACAGCACCATTATTTACAAATGTCCCAAGAAGATATTAGGGACACACAGTGTCTCTAGGTTTCTCCCATCTCCACATTTTCACATATGACTGTTCCTTTAAAGCCCTGTCCTCATGCCCTTTCCTTCCTCTGTTGGCATCAGAATAAAGGTTGGTGGAGATTGCTGTCAGGAACATATGCTCTGTTAACAGCCACATCACCCAGACTGCTCAGGGGTCTCTGACAAGGGTTGGAGGTGGGAAGGGGGTGTTTGAGCTAAGACTGCTGGGTTGCACATAACAGATGCCACTCCAGCTTGCTTTGGTGAAGAGGAGAGTTTGTGGTGACAAGGCCAGGCCTCCCAGAAGCCCAGATCACCCAGAACAGAGGTGCAGCTGGACCTGGGAAGGGATAGAGGGAATAAGGAAGGCCCTACAGATCCTCTCCTACATGTCTGAACACAGCAGTTGCTCCTTTTTGAGAACATAGACTGTCTCTATTCCTAGGTCTAGGCTGGCATATGACAGCCTCCCAGGGCCCAAGAACAGTTCTGCCTCCCCAAAGAGAACTGGGGCTGAGCTCCTGGGAGAAGGAGCATCTGATTAGCCCAACTTAGAATATGTACCTCTCAAATGCAGGCACAGCTGCTAGGGCTGTGACTAGAAAGGTAGCAGAGTGCCTTAGAAAAACAGGCTGCAAGAAGTATCTTCTGACCACCATGTTCTTGTATCTTCATTCCTGCTATCTCCGATTTGACTTGGGTAGAGCAAGATGAATTAAAAGAGATCCCTGGAGCAGTTTGTACTCTCATATAGAGGCAGGAAGCGGCACCAGGAAGAACTGCCACACTTTCTTCCCCAGGCTCCTATATTGGGCTGTGAAACTGGTTGAGACCCTAAACTAAAATGCTAGAGCAGCGGTTCTCAACCTGTGGGTTACAACCCACAGGAATTGTATTAAAGGGCCAACCTTCATTAGGAAGGTTGGGAACCACTGTGCTAGAGTATTCTGGGGCTAGAGTCACAGGACTCCAGGGCAGCCCCAGAGCTCTGGGTGGAGCTCCAGGCACTCCCTGGGGAGCCTCCTCTCCAGCCTGCCTTCCCGACAGCCCTGGACTGCACCTTCCTCACCTTCCTCAGAATCCAGAAGGAAGTGTTGGCCAAGCAGGGGGGTCCTGATCCAGTAGCATTAAATCCCTGAGCGTGTAAATTAAATAAGTGCGTGAAGGCAAGCCAGGCTGACAGCACCATTTGTAGGAAGTGAGACGCATTGGTTGTAATTAAGAAGGCTTTTTGGAAACTGACCTTTTAACTTCACGTGGGTCTGCTGGTTGGAGATAGAGTTTCTGTGGATGCCTCAGGATTGGTTGGAACACATTGCTGGAGCCAGGGAGACAGTTAAATGCTGTGATGATGACAGACTTGGAAATGAGGCCATGAGCACAAGAGCTCTGCCTCCTCCTCTGGGTATGTACAGTGACGGGGAAAGCATGGGAAGGTCTGGGCCCCATCTCTGGGGAACCCTTTGGATATACTTCTTTTTCTGATATATTCTGTAGCTTCCAAAGAACAGATTTTTTTTTAACTTTTTAAGAGTTTCATGAGTCAACAAAAATTATAATCTTTTTAAATTTTTGCTCTTTTCTGTCTGTATGGCGTTTCCATTTTAAGGGAATCGAGTGGCCGTGCTTTCCATTTGGGACTTTTGGTCTGGGCCCGTGTATGTTTACATTGTTCGCAGCATGGCATAATGGAGGGAGCTTGGGGCAGGGGGCAGCACCCCTGGGCCTTGGGCCCACACGTTGGGTTCCAGCAGTCTCTCCTGGCCCACAGTCATCTCACCTGCCACTGATGGGGCTTGGCTGGGCAATTTCAGCTTTAGTGGTCTCTGATCAACTGAGGAAACCTGAAAATTAGCCTTGATTTCACATCAATTTCTTATCTCCTTTCTGCTCATTTTGCCTGTGGTTCCCAGTTCCACTGATGGACACCATCCCAGAAGAGTGCGATAATGACTGAGCACACACCCATCACATCCATGCTCCTGCTCCTACCCTGGGTGATGGGCTGTGCCTCCCACTCCCTTCAGCTAAAAGCTCCCCAGAAATTGATTTCCTTGAGATTAGAGAAATGCCTGCTTTTTAGGGCACACTGTGATGCTTAGGTGTTATTTTTCCGTCTCTTCTCCAAGGAAATACACGGTGAATTAAGTTTTGTGTTTTTGTTCACGCTCACCAGTACAGTGATAGCCAACATCTCACCAGCTGCGTCGTGGCAGCAGTTGCAGAAGGACAGGAACAGAATAGGCGAATAGGCTCTGCCTGTGCAGTTGACATCTGTGGAGGAGAACAGTGGTCCCTGGGAGGGGTGTGGGCTGCTTTGGATTTCAGGCGGTGTGATAACCCTTGGAGAGAAATGCTTCCTAACAGGCCTTCTTCTGTCCCCCAGGCCTGGGCTGATGCCTTTCGAAGTAGCCCTGACCTCACTGGTGTTGTCCACATATACGAGGAGCTGAAGAGGAGAGGGGTTGAATTCCCTATGGCAGACTTGGACGCTCTGTCTCCCATACATACACCGCAGCGGGTAAGCTTCCAACTGGCACTTTCTAGAAGGACCTTCTGCAGAGCAGGCCAGCCAAGCCAGGCCAGTGCTGCCACCACCCTTCTGCTGTTCCTTTTGAATTATTCAGCTTGTCATCAGGCTTTCTTAAAGCTCGAGGGCATTCCTTTTTAATAACAAGGGGAATGCAGGAGTGAGACAGCTGGCTGACTGGTGATTAAGTGGCAGCAGTGTCTCCCCCACTCCCACCTGTCCCTGTTTTCACACTGACTGTGGAAGAATATAATAGTGGGATCGGTTCAGAGTCTTTCTGGAGATGGCTGCCTGGGCGGGGCCTTCCCCATTAGCACCTGCTTTTCAGAGGCCCCTGGAATCAGGTGTGGGAATCCAGCTTCATTCCCCTAGCAGGGGTCCTCAAACTTTTTAAACAGAGGGCCAGTTCACTGTCCCTCAGACCGTTGGAGGGCCAGACTATAGTTTAAAAAAAAACTATGAACAAATTCCTATGCACACTGCACATATCTTATTTTGAAGTAAAAAAACAAAACATAATCACACTGTCTTATGTGGCCGCAGGCCATAGTTTGAGGACCTCTGTGAGCACCAGAGCATCTCAGAGCAACTGCAGGGGGGTTGACACCACTCATGGGGCAAAGAGCAGCTTTCTGGTTTTTCAGCAGCAAAGTCAATTGAATCTGAAATTTATTTTGAGCTCTGAGCATTCAGCATCAATCCAGATGTCCTTGAATTCCATCAGCCTTGGGATTCAAAGCCCAGGAAAGGACCATGTAGGGGCATCTGCTGAACCTCTCACAGTGCAGATACTAACTCAGTGCCATGTGGGGCAACTCTGTGCTCCAGGGCTAAAGTGTGCAGCCCTGCCATTCACAGTGTTGAGGGGGAGCCAGTAGCTGGGATCAGCTCCATTCCTAGCCCAGGGAGAGAACCAGGAAAGCTCCAGGATTTGAGAGAGGCACTTTGTCTCAACACACTTCACCTTGTTGGCCCCCACTGCCAACAATAAGGGCCTCAAGAAGGACAGTGTGTTTGTTTGTGTATCTTATGGGAACATGTGAGTAGCTGTTAAAGAAGTTATCTGAGATGCCAAAGGGAACGCAGGAGGAACCACACTTTCCAAAGCATTATTCTCATCACGATCCCTCCAAACCGCATGTTGTACTTCGTGAAATACACATAACCTGTTCTATTCTTCTAATGACACAGAATATTGTTGTTGTTCCTATAATTACAAAGAACATTTGGTAAATTGCATAATTACTATTTATATTAGTCTACTTGTAAAGGCCAAAACGTAATCTTATGGTACCAAATAAGGATTCATGATTAGCAAAAACCTAATAACAGCCCTCCCTTCACTTGGATCCCTGGTGGTCTTAAAAATGGGAACCGTGAGCAGAGACTCACAGAGCTCACTTGGTGCTGCCTTCGCAGTCACTTTGGTTGTCTACCGCACAGTCCTTGTGAGGTAAGTAGAGAGAAGAGCCATTGGCAGTCCACTTCCCGGATGGAGGGGCTGGGCTTGGTGTTCCGTGCCTCTGCCCTCTCTGCAGGCAGCTCTAACAACAAATGCTGCCCAGGGTGGGGTAGTGCCCAGCCCAGTGGTACAGGCAACCCAAGTGAACAGAGGACTTTGTTGTTACCGTGCCAGAGCGTCCCTGAAGTGGATCCAGCCGCGACCATGCCCAGGTCCCAGTCACAGCAGAGGACGAGTGCCAGCTCCTATTCCTCGCCTCCTCCTGCTCCCTACTCCGCTCCACAGGCCCCAGCGCTCAATGTGACTGGCCCCATCACAGCCAATTCAGAACAGGTACTTGCATACTTCTGGGCCGTATGCAGGCCAGCTGACTGTCCTCATTCATCTTTCCAGGAGACACAGATAGAGACCACCCTAGGGCAGGCACTGCACTAGGTGTTGGGGACATAGCAATGGAAGGGCACAATCACTAGGGGAGACAGATGCCAAGATAGTCACAATTGAGTATGCTCTTACCACGGCAGGGACCAGAGCCAAGTGCTCAGTGTTGTAAGCCATGAGCTGAGCAATGCCTGGAGGACACCCAAGGGAGCTGACACGCTGAGGGTCCTGAAACAGGAGTGGGGCTTTTTCGGGCAAGGCCTCATATACGGCAGTTGCATGGGCACAGAGGAGGCCCAAGGCTTGCTCAGGGAGTAGCAGGTGGCTTGAATGGAGAGCAGGTGCATATGGAAGGCCTGGGTCAGGGAGGAAATAGTGGCAGAAAAATGAGGCCAAAAGTACAGGGACACAGCTGAGTTGCAAATGGCCTTGTCTGTCATGCAGACCTAGATCTGTGCTGTAAGAAATGTCAGCTGTCAAAGGCCACTGACTCAATCAGTGAGGCACCTGTGGAGGCAGAGGATAAAATTGGGGGCCTTCCTAAAGCATACTTCCTGCTTGTACCCCAAATGCTGCCCACTTTACCTGGGTTACTTCCTGACAAGCTAATGCAGTTATAATTCCAAACTAGATTTTTCAGATGAGTTGTGGAGACTGCTCTTTTTTATTTTTTTATTTTAATTTTTATTATTTATTTATTTTATTAAATCATAGCTGTGTACATTAGTGCAATCAAGGGATACAATGTGTTGGTTTCATATACAATCTGAAATATTTTCATCAAACTGTTTAAAAATTTCTCTTGAGATGGAATCTACTCCTGGTGAAAACTCTGTGAGCACTGCTGACATGACAACTTAGAAACTTATTATAGAATCTCAGTTGATAAAGCAGAGGGAGGGTTGGAGAGGATTGAGTCCAATTCTGAAATAAGTTTTCCTATGAGTAAAATGCTATCAAATAGTATCACATGCTACAAAGAAGCCTTTCATGAAAGGTGGAGACTGCTCTTTAAGGGAATCCATAGAATTCCCATTAGTTAAAATTTGAGTATTGGTCAGACCTGAAAGAAAAAAATATCTACCCATTATTTATATTTGCAAAGTCCTTATTTACTATTTGTGATAATGGTACGGTCATGGAACCTCATGCAACTGTGTAGATAATGGCAGTGTGTGTCAGGGCTGCTTCCCCTTCCCTTCTCTGTGGGGGTGTAAGGAGGAGATGTGAACTGAAAGTCACACAGCCCTGGCCATGACCCCTACTCTGCTACTCACTGTAAGCCTTCACTCAGGATGTTTGACCTTAGACTCCCAACAGTGGAATAGGTGATACTCCCCTCTCGTCCCCCTGGCCAGCTGTGGGCTTGAAAGACAGAAGGAAGGGGTGCTTACAGTAGCCACCTAGGTCCTGTGTGCTGCTGGGGAAGGAGGTCCTAACCCACACTGAGACACTGAACTTTGCATTAACTGCAGGCCTGGTTCACTGAAAGATGCCCCTCCTTATTACCCATAATGGCCAAAAAGGGTATGGGGAAGAAAGTCTTTTATGGGCTGCACTATATCCTTTCTGTTCTGAGGGAAGGAGTTGGATGGTCACTGGGCAGGGTGTGCTCAGTAGAAGCCTTCCCAGCGACCAGAGCAGTTGAGAGGAGATTCTGGAATGGGTGAGGAGTATGGGTGCAGGATCCCTGAGGCCTCATCCCTAAGGGATGATGGAAGCAGAGGCAGGAGGTAGCACCCAACCTGGCCGAGAGGCCCTAAGGCTTCAGAGCCTATGTGGTCACTAACTGTAGCATTCCTGGGCCTCCCTTGCCAGAAACTTCTTTTTAGTCCAGACTTTGGAGGAGATCCCTTGACCATCTACCAGGCAGAGCCAGAGGTTGACAAGAGCATCGTGGGGCCTAGACCATCTCCCTGGTTGACCATTGGTTGAGTCCTTGTGCTGAGGGTATGGAACTGACACAGCCAGTTCCTGCCCTGAGGTGCTGCAGGTCTGCACAGCACAGAGGAGGACAGTACACAGAGTGAGGCCGGAAGGAGGAAGTGGGAGTGATCCTGTCTACTTCTGGACAGGGCAGGGGACAGTCAGAGAAGGCTTCACAGAGAATATTTGTTGCTCTAGCTGGGTCACAGCACAGGAAGAATGATACCACATTTTGCTCTCTGGACGTCAGAGCAGGAGCGAGGCCATGCGTGTATAGCAGAAGGTACGCATGTGTGCTGGGCCCATGTAGGCACCACCCAGCAACCCCATGGGGTATGCTGTTACTGCCCCTTCCTGTAGTGAAGCAACTGAAGCCAGATCTAGGTTTGCCTCTGGATGTTCTCTCAGGGTGCTCCCTGAGTCTTCTAGGGCTGCTTCCAGGGTCCAGGGACAGTTTTTTTTTTTTTTTGTTTTTGTTTTGGCTGGGACTGGGTTTGAACCCGCCACCTCTGGCATATGGGGCTGGCACCTTACTCCTTTGAGCCACAGGTGCCGCCAAGGGGCCAGTTCTTGACCCCCACCCAGCACCTGTCAGTCTCCCATCACAAAAACCATCAGGCATTCCCATTCAGATTCTTCTGCGGCACCTTGCTGTGTGCAAGGCAGGTCCCCTTGATCTCTGAAGATGCCTCATGGGGTTGAGAGTAAAGGAGCTGATCTGAACCTTAGCTGGGGACCAAGGGGAGAAGATGTCCCTGATGCAGGAGAGGTGGCTCAGAGGAGTGCCGATGGATGGGTGGTTTGGATATTTTTCAAGGGACCATGTGACCGGGTAGGGAGCTGGGTGGAGGGTGGTCTGCCTTATGCTCTTCTGTTCTTCCTCTGTCTACCTTGCCATGTCAGGAAAGTTCTGTTGACACTGGCCAGCCTCTCAGAGGATCATGGTATTTAGATGATAAAATTCTTAGGGACAGAATCTATAACTCTGAGGTTTGTAGAATAGGATCTCCGTCCTAAAGGGTTTTCAGCTGTCCTGCCCTTATGCTTAGATTTTAGAAGCAGGCACAGAGGCCCTTAGAGGTTAAGTTCCTATGCACAGTGCGGCAGTGAGAGCCACGGTGGAGAGCCTGCTTTGTGCACTCCCACCCTGTGTCTTCATGCACAGTGCTGCCTCAGCATCAGGGGCAGAGGGGCACCGTGACAGGCTGTCGGTGGCCACCACCCCCACAGGCAGGCTGGAGAGAGATAAGATGGCCTCTGCAGTGCCTACTCAGAAGGGTGTCCTAGATTTCCCAGTGAGGGAACTGTCACCAGTGAGCAACAAGCTAATTCCGCTACTCTAGGTGAAGGCCGACTGACCTTTCCTTCCTGTTCTCCTTCCCCACGGCCCCTGACAGATTGCCAGGCTGCGCAGTGAATTAGATGTTGTTCGAGGAAACACTAAAGTCATGTCTGAGATGTTAACAGAAATGGTACCTGGACAGGAGGACTCGTCTGACCTGGAGTTGCTGCAGGTGAGGAGGGCCTCATCTTGTGGAGGCCACTGGGCCTGTAGTGGCAGCACCCTGCCACAGGACCCCCTCGGGATGCAGCGTGAGGAGGGATGGGCCCAGTGGCCTTACTGTTGACAGGGACTAAGTCCACATGAGCTCACACTCAGCCTTGTGTTGCCTAGGGATGGGCAGAAGCCATTGTTACCATCACTTTTGGAGGCAGTGGCCTTCTAGAGGGTGGAGAAAGGGTGTTATGAACTGTCATTCTCTGGGGCAAGGTGCTTGAGTCACTAGGTCAGGAACCACACAGGCTCAGTGACTTGGCATGAGTGTGGTAACCTGGGTGTGAGTGCCTTGTAACGTGCCTGCTGCTGCTGTTTTGTCCAGTCCTCAGTTGTCAGTCTCAGCCCTGGATGCTGCACCTCTCACCTGTTCCTGGCACACATTTGCTGCCCGTGGAAACCCTGCCCTTGAGGAGTACACATGCCTGGGGTGGCTCGACTTGGCCCCAAGCTGCCACTTATAGTGCCCCTCCCTACTGCAAAGCCATCAGCTCCCATGGGGGGAGGGCACAGGGCTACTCTGGACCTAGCACAGTACAGCCCTGTGGGCACAGCAGGCAGGGGCTCTGGTTCCTGCTGTGGAGGAGGTCATGGTGTGGTGCAGGAGGCAGGCTAGGGAACAACATGTCTCCATGTTATTGCATCAGGCTGCTCTTGAAGCCGAATTAATATCCTTGGCCCAGCCCCAGTAAGGAGCTGTGAGTGGCCTCTCCCTCATCCCAGACCTCACTCTTGATACCTGCCTTAGCCTGAGCTTGCCTCAGCTGTGCAGGTGCTGCTCAAAGTATGCCATGCCCCTGGGCCACAGCTCACTTCAACACACTGTCACTGGCCCCCATCCCCAGTTTTCCCTGCATTAGCCAGATGCACAGGAATCTGAGGTCAGCTCAGAAACTGAGAAGCCTCTGAGCCAGCTTTGTGCTATGTCAGCGTCGGAATTCCTGCTGACAGGGTTGCTCTGGACAGAGCTGAGCTCTGGCAGTAGGAGTAGTGTTGAATAAAGCCAAGATGCTTTCAGACAGCCAGAGCAGACCCAGACAGCAAGAATACTCTGTGAATGTGTGTGTTGGTTGGGGAGGGTGACTGTGGGGTTTTTTTTTTGTTTTTGTTTTTTTTTTTGGCTGGGCTGGGTTTGAACCTGCCACCTCCGGCATATGGGGCCGGCGCCTTACTCCTTTGAGCCACAGGCACAGCCCTTTGTCTTTCTTTTTAAAACAAGTTCATCAGCCAAGACAAACAGAATCTGATCTCCTGGCGTAAGCTCATAGTTTTCAAAAATTGGTTGCTTCCCATGACGTTTTCCTTCCCTCTGTTTTGTTTCAATTCTGAGCCTACCAGCCCTCACTGCTGTCTTATAAATCAAAAAGAAAAAGAATGATTCTGGGTGCCAGCAGGAGGCTGTCCTTCTAGCACAGGAGATTGGGAGTTGGGTAGCATTGTGAACAGCTGTGCACAGACATGGCTCTCCTGGCTGGTGGTCACACACCTCAACCATCCCTGACATCTTGCCTCCTCTTTTTTCCTCTGGCATCAGAATCCAGTGGGAAGGATCTGAGCCACCCTGAATAGTGAGCCTTATTTATGGTAAAATGCCTCTGCTTAGAAAGTGCTGGGGTTAGAATGATCCCCAGGACCCTCCGTCAGGCTGGAGGACAGCCAGAGTGCTCAGGGCAGAAGCGGTCCAGAGCTCTGGCCAAGGCCTTGGGAACAGATACACTTGTCACCAACTCAGATGTCTCTGCCAACAGATAATGCTCCTGACTTGTGTGTAAATTGCTGGGTAGGGGCAGAGAGAATGGGAAGAGGTAACTGGTGGTGCTGGCCCAGGATGTATAGGTGTAGCTGGTCATAACTGTGGGCAGGTTGTGTCTCACTTGCCTTCTGTGCATCACAAAGCTCTTTCAAGGGTAGTCTCCCCCAGCACAGCCAGAGCAGCACAGAAGCTTGATGGTGGAATGACTTGCCTGCAGACTTGGGGGTGGGTGGCTAGTATTAGAGGAGAGGCTGAGGCCACTCTATCACCCTGTGAGTCAGCTTAGCTGGAGCCCCCGAGGATGCCTGGAGTGAGCACAGTGACGCTTCCTCTTGGCTCTGGCAAATCCTTCACTCCATGAGTTGAGAGAGACCTTCTAGGCAGCTAGCCCAGCTCTGCCCCCACACTCTGATTTCCTCTGCAGAGTCTTATCAAGTGCCCACATGGTCTCTCTTCTTACCCCAAGGAGAGGTAGTTCACAGCAGCCCATGGAGGTACTCCTGTTTTCAAACAAACATCTTGTTTAGATTTGGGGATGCAGCACAACAGGGCAGAGAGACCACAAGCTTGTGAATCACTGAGTTCCTGTCCTGTCCTCCCACTGATGAGCTGGGTGACACCAGGCAAGTTATTATCCCTCTCTGAGTCGCTTTCTTGCTCAGATGAGTGGAACAATCACTCTCCCCACAGTAGCACCTTGCACAGGGCTGGGCACAGGCCTGTAGTCTGTCTTCTTAGACAACACAACAAAACTGTGTCCTCTTTCTCATGGGTAGGTCTTTAAATATTCAAAGACTACCATGAGTCCTGCCCACTGCCCATTCTCCACGTGGAACAGATGTGGCTATTGGCAGCCCACGATGGAGATGAACAGGCAGCTCTTTATACGAGGTGGGCAGGTAAAACCGAGAACTTCCATCAACTGTAAAAATGCTGCTTTGTCTCCTTCTTGTGTGGCTATTAAGTCGTATTTCCCTCATCCTGTGCAAGGACACCTGGGTCTGGACCTGAGATCCAAGACCTTGCACCTGCCCCTGCTGAAGTGCACACCCTTAGCTGCTGACAGCATGAGTCCACTTTCTGGAATCTTTAAAGTTCCTGATTTTGTCATCTGGTGCCTTGTGTCTCTCCCAATTTAGCCTTTCAAGCTCTGTCTTCAATTAATATCGTAACTTTTAATTAATCCAATGATGCCAAAAATATGTGGGCTGCTTCTTCTGCTGCTTCTGCTGCTGCTGCTGCTGCTTCTGCTTCTGCTTCTGCTTCTGCTTCTTCTTCTTCTTCTTCTTCTTCTTCCTCTTCCTCTTCTTCTTCCTCTTCCTCTTCCTCTTCCTCCTCCTCCTCCTTCTCCTCCTTTTTTTTTTTTTTTTGAGGCAGGGTCTCAACCAGGCCCGAGTGCAGTGATATAGTCATGGCTTAAACTCCTGGGGTCAAGTGATTCTCCTGCCTCACCTCCCAAGTAGCTGGGACTACAGGCATGTGCCTAGCTAATTTTTCTATTTTTGCTGGTAGAGATGAGGTCTTGCCATGATGCCCAGGCTGCATTTGAACTCCTGGCCTCAAGTGATTCTTCCACCTCCGCCTCCCAAAGTGCTAAGATCACAGGTGTAAGGCACCATACCCAACCAAAATGTACATTCTTCTGTGGCTGCCCGTCAGATAATAAGAGAAGCCCTCCTCCATGTTGTTTCCTCAAGTAAAAGATGGCATCTTCCCTCTTCTTGCATCTTATTTCAACAAATACAGAATGGTTAAGGCCATTTTCTCAGAGAAATCTAGTTTTATTCTGTAAGTTTAGCTTCATTATTCCCCCTTTCTCATCACTAAAGACTTCCTTCTCCCTCTCTTCTCTTCTACTGCAACAGAAAACAGATCTTCAGGTCCTTATTCCATGTTCCTTCACTTACAGAGGGCTCAGAGGAAACCCATAAAGATGATTAAAAGACTGTTTTGTGGGCGGCGCCTGTGGCTCAGTGAGTAGGCACCGGCCCCATATACCGAGGGTGGCAGGTTCAAACCTGGCCCTGGCTAAACTGCAACAAAAAAATAGCTGGGCATTGTGGCTAGTGCCTGTAGTTCCAGCTACTTGGGAGGCTGAGGCAAGAGAATCGCCTAAGCCCAAGAGCTGGAGGTTGCTGTGAGCTGTGACACCACATCACTCTACCGAGGGCAACAAAGTAAGACTCTGTCTCTAAAAAAAAATAATAATAAAAAATAAAAATAAAGAGACCATTTTGTGAGGCGAGGATGAGAATGTCCCTTGAAGAAAAGATAAAGGCATTGGGATTAATTAGACAGAAAAGAGAGGGTATTTACTAAGATGCTATGATAGATGGAGGGCTGTTGTACATCTGACCAGCTGTTCTCTTCTCTGCTGAGAAGCAGAGATAGAAGGAGGCCAAAACCGAAATCTTCCATGTTGAGGAATTGCTGTCCCCACTTTTGTTTTGTTTTGTTTTTTGAGACAGAGTCTCACTATGTCTTCCTGGGTAGAGTGCCATAGCGTCCCAGCTCACAGCAACCTCCAACTCCTGGGCTTAAGCGATTCTCTTGCCTCAGCCTCCCAAGTAGCTGGGACTACAGGTACCCACCACAATGCTCGGGTATTTTTTATTGCCGTTGTCATTGTTGTTTAGAAGGCCTGGGCCAGGTTCAAACCTGCCAGCCCCAGTGTATGTGGCCAGCGCCCTAACCACTGTGCTACGGGCACCAAGCCTACCCCTACATTTGTACAGTAGGAAAGGTGATCCAGGCAAGCTGTGGGCTCTCAGATGCCTTAGGCCTGGAAGCAGGTCACTCTGTCTGGATAAAAAGAGTCTCTCAGCTTAACCAGCTGCAAGTCTGGTCGTGATGATTGCACAGAGGCCGTGTGGGCAGCCAGCTGGCCCTGTAGTGGCAGGAATCAATCTTAATGTCTGACACTTCTCTCATCTTCTTTTTCTTTCTTCTTCTTCTTTTTTGAGAAAGTCACTTAAAATGCTGAAGTCAAGAGGTGGTAAAGCTGTCTCTGTGCAGAGACCCCGGAGATCCCCAATGCAGAAGACCAAGGCAAGAATCTTGGGGCCTGTCTCTAGGCACAGTGCTTTGGAAAGCCGTCGGGATGCTCCTCCCGGGTCAGGGTATAGAGAGGGTTCTACTGTGGGGTTGCGACTGTCTCGCCTACCACCCCCGCCGGAAGGCAGCAGGGAGACAGGCAGAGAATGAAATGCCAAAGCAGATGTTTCTGGTGCTCAGGGTTGATGAGATCACTATACCTTGTGCCCTTGGGTCTCGTTCTTCCTCCAAGCCAAGATCATATCAGCTAATGCTTTCCAAACATATTTTGAAAGTAAGGGAACCCTTTCCACTACAGATAAAACTGTACAGTGACTGGCAATGTTTAAAATAGATAAGAGCAGAGTTGCTCTGGCTGTCGTGTCAGCTTGCAGTCCCTCTGCAGAACTCCATGCATCCCTCCCATCACACAGCAGCCAGGAGAGCACGGCAGACTTGGCCAGCATACTGGGTCATGAGCTGCTTGATCCTCCACTTGTGGTCCCCAGCAGCCAGCCAGGGTCTATGCTCTGTGAGGAGACTGAGGTTACCCCTCTCTCCACTTGGTGCTTCCCACTGGGCTCAGACTGTTCGTAGCCATGTCTTAGAGACACTCCCTGGGATCTCCTGAGGAACCTGGTTTGGCTGCCCTCTGAATCCAGTGGGTTACTCCTGAAGCCTGATCTGTCCTGGGGGTTTGCTGTTTGGGGGTGGGCCAGGGGGCTGGTTAGCCTTTGCTGGAGGAGCTTGGGGGGAGCTCTGATGACAGTCTGGAGGGAGTTGCAGTAAAGACGTGTATCTCCATGTTGTGGGAATCTTGAGGAGGGACAGGCCATCAAGGATCCCCTGAAAACATTCTGGGTGGATGGGTAGGCATGGTAAAGCTGGCACTGTAAAATGTTAATGATAGAATCCAGGTGGTCCCCTGCAAAATCCATTCTACTTTGCTATATGTTTGAAATTTTTCATGATGAAATACTGCTGTGGGGAAATATCCTGAGGCTTTGAAGGATGAGTAGGAATTTGTTAGATGGAAAGAATGTAAGGAACATTCTTTCAGGCAAAGGGCCTTCTTAGGGGTCCCTAGGCAGTGTAACCAGTTCCTGAGGCTACCTGCTATCCTCGAAAGTCTAAGATGTGCTTGGGGGTTGCTCACAAACTCTAATGTGGGTACCCGGAGCTTCTGGAGGGCAGCCTTGGCCTGTTTCCCACAACAAACTATCACGTCCCCATGACTGGCAGGTCCTGTGCCTTGGGATCAGCCAAAAATTTGGGTGGGAAGTCACTGACTTTTTTTCTTTCCCCTTCCCCAGCCAAGGGTTTGATGTCTGGCCACAGCATGACAGGGCTGTACTTTCCCTTACCAGGCCTGTATAATAGGATCTGCTCTAGCTGGGGCTCGAGATCCTTGTGCTCCTCAGAGGTTTTCTATAGACACTTGGAGTGCTGGAGCAAGAAAGAGCTCAGAAAGTGCCTGGATCATCCCCATGTGCACATTGGCACACACATGCGGAGTGGCCTGGGGAGGGCCTGTGGCAGACGGCATAAAGGCAGATACTTAGCCTCTTTCCTCTGCTCCAACTTCACTTTTCACATTCATGGCCAGGTCTCCCTGCAGCATTTCTCCCAAAGTGCTGGGGAAAGAAAGAAAGGAAAGGAAGAAAGAGAGAGAGGTCAACCTAAACCCATGCTCCCTTATCAGCCTTACTGTGCTTTAATGATGGATGAAAAGTACTATGATTATTTTACATTCTTTGCTTCAGTCCTGGCTGTTGAAACCCTTCACATGATCTAATATGATCACTTCTTTCATAATTTTGGACATTTTTATTTTGTTTTAATGTTAAGGGTCTGGCCAACCTTTTAGTCTCACTTGTGGGCACACTTCATTTCTGTAATCAGGGTTTCCACCATGCTGGAGGTTTTCCTGTACACTGTAACCATCATGGTGGTGTGTGCGTTTGAGGCCAGGCCAATGCCCTTCTCCTGGCTGGCCTTGGGACATGAGCCACTTGTAGTAGAAGAGAGTGGGTATTTTGTACTTTACTCTTTATCGGATGTCAATGTCCTCTGGATTAATTTCTGGTGGTCACCACTTGTTATCAACTAGAACTTGTCTGTTTCGGTGAAGCCTGGGATGAGTCCTAGAGAAGGAAAATTAGATTCCAGATGAGCAAAATTCCACATTCTGTGAGGGAAGGTCACTGGGAAGAAAGCTGAGCTTATGCAAGGAACTGAAAGAGGACAGCGATGAGAAGCTGGTGGTTTAGGGTGACCAAGGGTCAGGGTGTTTTATAGCCAAGGTTCCCAGTGCTGGCCAAGTGGAAACCTCAGCTTAACTACCTTTGACACATCCTGCTTCCTCCAGCCCCAGGTACCTTCTTACCACTGCCCCTTGTCGCATCTCTGCTGCTGGTGGAAATGTTACTTGTCTTGGCTATTGGGACCTGAGCTGGTCCCTGGGAGCCACTGTCACCCAAAGCACTTCACTGTGGGTAGAGAGAGAGATTGTGAGTATGTGGCAATTTGCTCAAAGCTTCCTACTCGTAGGGGTGACCCTACCTTCTCCAAAACTTACGATTAGAGTCTTTGGAAAACCAAGAGTGGAAGTATTTGCATAGAAAAATCTGATGTCCAGACATTGGGCTTGCTTGCTTTCCCATGGACCAAGAGAGGCTCACAGCCCCACTGTGGCTATGCAGAGGACTAGAACAGGGTACAACCAAGACAAAGAGCAGTGCTGCTATAGCTGGATAGACAGGGCAAGGTGACTAGCAAGGTGAGCCAGAGTCTCCAAAGGGACACTAGATGCTTGTGTGCCCAGTGGCCTAAATCTAGACCTCCTCTACCTGACAAATGCCTCAGGGAGGGAGTCCTTGGGCTGGAGCAGCCATGGGGAGAGAGAAAGCAAAAGCAGACTGTGAGGGCCACGAGGTCGGTCTGCTCGTGATGGGCAGGTGTGTCAAGGTCCCTGCCTTGCTCTACCTGCAGCATCAAGTCTACAACACACAGGGCTGTGTCACATGAGGGAACACTATCCTGATACGTAGACTGTGTGTGCACACGGAAGGAATGCAGCTTACCTCCTAGATGTCAGTTATGGGTACTGGGAAGCAAGGAAAAGAGGCCTTCTCTGCCATCAAACAGCTTTGGTCTAGGCACAAGGGTGTCCAACCCATAGCCTATGGGCCACATGTGTATTATGTAAGGACTTTTTGCTTATCTGTGGTGGCAGATGTCACGAAAATAATACACAGACCTTTTTATTTTTTTTGTTCATCGGCTTTCATTAGTGTGCTGCAGGGAAGCCAAAAGGTTGTACACTCCCGAAGGGAAGGGCACATGAGAGCCTAACCCCTGCGTGTGAGTGCTGGGTTGCAGTGCACCAGGGAGCATGTCTTTGATTCTCTACCTTGCTCATTTGACCACCTTGGTGTTGTGATTTATCAGATGCCTGCTGGCTTGTTCACTGTGTGTGGCTCAGTGCAGGGCTTAAGGGCGTCTGTGGGTGGGTAGATAGATGACAGCAGCCCCCTCCAAGAGTTTATGACCTTCCAGCCAAGCTAGCCAGATTCTGAGACAAGATGTGGAGCTGAGCAGAGACTGCCGTCTGCTGTGAACAGGCCAGTTACTTCTACCAGAAATGATTTCAAAATGAGGTGGTTTAAAGGGCAAACTGAGAAGGCAAACTTCTCCTTCATACCTTAACCCCTTGCCTTACCAGCTCATCTGTTCCCTCTAGCACCCAGAAGGGCAGGGACAGCATCTAATCTCTGCTTTAACCCCATATGGCCTGTTGGGACTTAGAGCTTTTAGGCAGTTCCTATAGCCATGGATGCTGAGGGCCCAGCCTGGTAGGGTTGGCAGTTCCCTCCCTTGTAGTGCCCTCAGACTGACATATGAGATGGCAAGGAGCCTGGCAGGTATTCGAGGGCGTTCCACAAGCAAGTTTGAACAAGAGCATTGGGAAGACTGCCATCTGGATCAGGAAAGGCTCACAGAGCCAGATTATAATATTCTAAAGCTCTCCCTTCCCAGGCCAGAGAAGGCTCCAGTGGTGACTGGGAGTGTATGTGTCATCTTTGGTCTGCCATGTAGCTGTGTGGGTGCTTGCCGAGTTTCTGAGACCTCAGCAGGGTGGCAGACGTGCCGTCAAAATGTACCTAATGCTGCTTCTGGAAGTAAATTGATGTCATCTTCTCCGAGGCCTTTTACTATTACCAATCAATATTCTGGAATTTCTCAACCAGAAATTCCACTTCTGAGGAGCCTGTCCTATGGAAGTCCTTGTCCAAGTAATGTAAGTGTGTATGTGTACAAATGCATTATTTGGTTTGGCCAAAAAAAGAGACCATAACCTAAAAGAAAGAATAGAGAGCTATGCTGTGGTGCACACACAGAGGAATGAGGCAGTCTGCACATAGTGATAGGAAAGGTATCTGGAATATTCTGTTGAAGAGGAAAAGCAGATTGCAAAGAATCACATTTTACTATCTGTAAAGTGACTAATGTAAGTGCTCATGCACATATAACAGTGTGCATATGCACACTTGTCTCCCTGCTGAAAGAGTCCTTGTTTCCTCCAGGGCAGGAGGGGCAGGCAGAGCAGACGGACCTTCTGCTTTCTATTCTGTACATGTCTGGTTTTATGAAGACACATGTACTCCTTTTGTGACTTTTAAGAATCAGTACAAATTTTTTTCAAAGGAAATAGAATGTGACAAAAAGCATACCCAGCAGGGCATCCCGAGGTGTCTGTGTTCTCTAGGAGCTGAACAGGACCTGCCGGGCCATGCAGCAGCGTATCGTGGAGCTCATCTCCCGCGTGTCCAACGAGGAGGTCACAGAGGAGCTGCTGCATGTCAACGACGACCTCAACAATGTCTTCCTCCGCTATGAGAGGTGGGAGCCAGGCTCCTTTTTTTTTCCCCCTTGAGAAGGTTGTAGCCATAACAGAGGGATTTCTTGAATAAACAAAGGAAAAAGAGAGAGGGAGAGAGAGCATTGGGAGTTGGAAAATACTCATCAGAGATGCTAATTTGTTCCCGGCTGACGAGGAAAATGCTTCTTGTTCTCCTGGGAACCAAGCAGCAGAAGCAGCAGGAAGATGACATGCAGAATTAGGCTCTGCCCTTTGTGAGCCTCAGGCTGCTCTGCCTTCCTCCCCCCACCCCTGCCCCAGTCCCAGGGAAGGGTAGGACTTGGGAGGGGGAGGGGGTCTGGGCTCCAGAGCTTCTGCACCTGCTCCTTTGATGATTCTTTGAATTTGCAAAGGATTAAAGGGAAAAGAAATCTCTACTAAGGAAAAGGATTTCCTCTTCCCATCTTTAAAAAAAAAAACAAAAAACCTTTTCCTTTTGCAAATGTCAGTGTTATCTAGAGTGTAGGTCGGCAGGGTGTAAAGGCCAGAAACATGCACTCATTCATTTCAGTTCTTTCTGTATTTTGGGGTTTGAGGTAACAAACTTACAATTTTTTTTTCCCATATCTAAAGGCTTCCCTCAGGACAAAGTCCCAAATGTCTTATTTAGAGCTAGTTTTAAATAGGAAGTATAATGGCAATATAGCTCCCATCTCATCACCCGGATGGCCACACCTTGGGCTTTCTTAAATGACCCACTGTTAGAACCAGGAAGGACCCAGACCAGGCCAAACGTCTACCCTTAAATCTGAGGGCCAAAAGGGTGGCTGGGGTCTTTGCAGACTTGAGGGCTATCCCCCTCTGCTATGGATCTTAGCTGCCTCAAGCTCACTGGCATCCCTTAGGGTAAGTGGGACAGATATTTGCATTTGCATTACCCTTTGGGGTTTAAAGGGTGATTTTATTGTGGTTTACAACCCTAGGCTTTGTCTTAGCTTTTAACCTTGGAAGGAGAGCTGTACCTATCTGCCAAGTGAGGAAACCTCTGTAGTGGGAGTGTGGAGCCCCAGCAGCTCCCAGTATGTCAATTAGAGGATAAGCACTGGTCTGAGGGGCCTCAATTCCCACCCTGGAGGCCCTTTGTCTTGCCGTGTGGCTCCAATTTTTGCATGGTAAATGCGCTTGGGTTTTTAACCTGTTAAACCCATTTAAGCCCCTGCTAGAATAGAATAACAGCAGCTAGCTAATGTGGGCATTTGAACCTAGTAGTCCACCAGTCCCAGCATTATAAATAATTTAGAGGCAGAGCCTAGGGCAGGGGTCCTCAAACTTTTTAACAGGGGGCCAATTCACTGTCCCTCAGACCCTTGGAGGGCCGGACTATAGTTTAAAAAAACAAACTATGAACAAATTCCTATGCACACTGCACATATCTTATTTTGAAGTAAAAAAACAAAACAGGAACAAATACAATCACATCTCATGTGGCCCGTGGGCCACAGTTTGAGGACCCCTGGCCTAGGGCCTGTGTCCCTGAGGTACCATCCTGGTTAGAGTGCCTTTGATAAGACTAATTATTAAGAGAATGTGAGGAAGGTACCCTAGGATTAAAATTTTTTCAGATATATTAGTATTCCTATTTTCCTTTTACCACTGTTGGAAAAAAACACGCGTATCTTTCTTAAAACCACAGTGGACACTCACCACCTAACCAGATCCTTCCACCTGGGAATCCCCGTCCCCCAGACTCTGACCCCAGCAAGCTGGGAGACCAGTGTGGAACAATGCACCTCACTAACGCCCAGTTTCTCAGGCTCTAGCTGAGGTGTTTTGAAGCTTATAAATATGATGCAGAGCATGACGTATTCTCCCCAGCCCTGCACACCTGGCAACTGCTCTTCCATTCCCCGCCACAGCTGATCAAAACCAAGTCCTATCTGCACCATCACTGGGTGCAGAGGAGACCCCCTGGCAGGCTGACCCTACCCTGCTCTTCATACAACCCCTCATGGTTGGCCCAGACCTCCCTGCAACTACTGGCCATTTTACCAGGCCATACCTAGAGGCTACACCCACCTTCCTGCCCCTGATGCCTGTCCCACCCTACTTCCTCTCCCCCAGAGGCTGAGTTGGGGACATCTTAGCAACAGTAGCAAGTTCCTCTCAGCACAGCTCTGTCAAATAGGGAGGGCTCTGCAGTTGTTGCTTGGCTTTGTGGATAGACATTTGAGACCCCCAAGGTAAGTGGCTGACCCACACTCCTTCCAGGGGCAAGAGGAGCACCCTGGGCCTAGGTATGTCAAGAGATGACTGGGTGAGAGACAGGCAGTCAGGGTGCCAGGTGGAGGCTGATGCTTTCCAGGCAAGCCCCCGGGGAGAGTGTGGCAGAGTTGTGTGTGTCTGCATCTGCTTTCCTCGGCCAGTCTCGGTCCAGGGGCTCTTCACAGGACCAGCAAGCACCTATGGGTGTGTCCTGGGCATCTTCTTACTTCTGCTTTCCCTTTTCTTGATAGGTTTGAACGGTACAGATCGGGCCGATCGCTTCACAATGCCAGTAATGGAGTAAGTATTCCCTCCGAGTTCTCTTGTGTCCCAGGCTGGCCACCCTTCCATGTTGTGGAGGATGAGGACCTGCTCTGGTGTGCTCTACCCTCTAGTTTTCTAACTGGGGTTAAAATATTTGGGCGACTAAAGAGCCAGCTCTGGTTGATGGTATATTGGGGAAGAGCTAGCAGGCAGCCCTGTTGGGAAGGTGGCAAGGAGGCTCTGGGACTTGACCATTCTGATGACTCGGTGCTCCGCCTTGGAGTAGGGACTGAGAGGAGGCTCCCTGACAGCAGGGGCAGGTGATGGACCTTGGAGTCAGGCGAGGGAAGGCATTGCTTCCAGACTGGGGCCACACCCATGGTTCTTCCCTCAGACACCTGTCAGGTACCTGCTGACATTGCCCTCAAAGCCAACACAGGGCTCTGCAGCCCACTGCCAGTCTTATATTCTCACAGGTGCTGACCGAAGTGACTGAGGACAACTTAATAGACCTGGGGCCAGGGTCACCAGCTGTAGTGAGCCCAGTGGTGGGGAGCACAGCACCCCCATCTTCTCTTTCCTCCCAGCTTGCAGGCTTGGGTGAGTATCTCAGAGGCAGAAAGGGCCTCCTTACCACTGACTTTTTTTGTAGGCCACTCTCATCGTTTGCTGGAGGCCTGAAGAGGGGAATCCCACATGAGAATGTATGTACCTGAGTCATGGCCAATTGTACCCCCTTCAGTTCAGTATTAACTAGGTCAAGGATGGCAAATAAGTTTTAGCTCCTTCGCTACTTGGAACACAGGTTCAAGGAGGATGCTGCAGCTACATTGGGGCTTAGAAGAATCTGTGATTGATTGACAACGTGCAGTAGGCTTAGAAACAGAAAGCAGTGACATTGAACATATCTGTTCTCCTTGAACTGTACCAACCTAAAATGTTCTGTTATCTGGAACTTAAAACAAAAAAACCTTCCCACTTTTCTATAGTTCATTCAGTTTGAAAGTGTGCATACAACTCTAGATTCTTCAGTTATACAGAATTTATAACAAAATTATAATAGTAAAATAATTAAGCAAGCATGGCTCTCAATTTTTTTTCTTTTTGTCTGCCTTGGTTTTTTATTTTCCCTTTTTCTTAATATTTCTCCTTCTACCTTCATTTCCTCTGAATTGAAGTGAGCTTTATTTAGTGGCCTATCAGTTGCTGTAATGCTAGCTTCTCAGTATCTCATGTATCTGTAGCCACTATTTCTCTGTCAGAGAAAATTTCTCTGCCTTCAGTCCATTCAGCAGATATACCCATCAGATTTAATATCAAAGCTTCAAATTAGACTCTGCTACTCCCCTCATAAAAAACACCTAGTGTCTTCACACCTCCCTTTCCTAGCATTTGAGGCTTCATCAACCATCTCCACCTGCCTTTCCAGCCATCTCTTCCACACTCTCTCCCTGTGAGCCCAGTTTACTTCACATACCCTGGACTTAGCAGCCCTGTGGCTTTGTGCCTGCCTTTCCCCCTTCTTCCCCTAGCACATTCTCTCAGTCATCCTCAAAGACTCACTCTTGGGCTGGTTTTGTATCTTTCCAAGTGTCTCAAGGCCAGCACCACTGTTGTCTGTCTCCTTCCTACTCAGTGAGCTCCTTGAGGCCAAAGAACATGTCTGATTCCAGTTGGGTTACTTGAATTCTAGCTCTGAATGCTGTGAGTGCCTAGAGATATTTGCTAAATAGATAAATGGCCCAGGTTCTTGGTTGAGTTAATGAGGGCTCACCTTCAAAGGGCATTATGGGAAATGTGCAGATATTCTGGCCCCAGTATCCTGGCCTCCTTACCACCAGCAATCTCCCTGTTCATTATGATGACTCTTTCCCCTCTGTGAGCAGCTTGGTGGGGAGTGGCTATTCTGTGCCCATCTGAGCACCACCCTGGCTCCTCCTGCATATGGTGCACTGGGAGTCCCACCCCCCCATAGGACCTGAACCCACCCAGCTGGCATCCTAGCTTGGGCCCCCCCCCCCATCAAGTCCATAGCCCACATTTGGTTCTCATTTGCCCACATTTGTTTTGTTGCCACAGACTTGGGGACAGAGAGCGTCAGTGGCACCCTGAGTTCACTCCAGCAGTGTAATCCCCGTGATGGCTTTGACATGTTTGCACAGACAAAAGAGAACTCTTCGGCCGAGCAACACAAGACGTAAGTGAGGCCCCTTCTGGTGGCTCTCTAAAGATACTGGGGGATTGACCCACGTTTGATCACAGGTCAACATAAGGAGGCCTTTGGTTTACCAGGTCCAGAAATGCCAGGAGCTTTAAAGTACAACTGTGAGGACATGGCTTTAGATGTAGATGCTGAATGAATGCCACCACCACCACCACCACCACCACCACCCCCACAACCACCACCCCCATCACCACCCCCCACCAGCCCCACCACCACCACCACCCCACCACCACCAGCCCCCCACCACCACCCCCTACCACCCTGCCTAACATACATTCTCTCTCTCTCTTTCTGTCTCTCCTCTGCCTTTGGGTTGACTGTAGTGTAATTTGTCCTATTGATTTCCACAGAAGGCAATTCTTCTCTTCTTTTTCCTCCCCACATTACTGCTGCAGACCCTACCTCACCCAGCTCCTCATCCATAGGAGGAACTTGGAGCAAGAGAGTACAGCAAGGCAGAGCCTGAAATTGGTTCCCAGCAGCAAGATTTTCCTGCCTAAAAAAAGTGGTCATGGCAGAGGCTTTTCTGACAGCAGCTCTGGCAAGGATGAACCATATGGAATTGGGAGAAGTGATTCCAAAATAGACAACCTCCTGCATCTCAGGGAGGCACTATACATGCTTTGTGCTTTCTGTTCAGCTTAGAGATGGGTGAGGAACACTTTTTTGTTTTGAGACAGAGTCTCACTGTGTTGCCCTCAGTAGAGTGCTGTAGTGTCACAGCTCATAGCAACCTCAAACTCTTGGACACAAGTGATTCTCTTGCCTCAGCCCTCCTGAGTAGCTGGGACTACAGGCACCCACCACAACATACAGCTATTTTTAGAGACAGGGTCTCACTCTGGCTCAGGCTGGTTTCAAACCTGTGAGCTCAGGCAGTCCACCCACTCTGGCCTCCCAGATTACAGGCGTGAGCCATGAGGAACATTTTTCTCTCCTTTTCCTGTGGACCCCGCATCTTGGTGCATTCGGCTCCCTGAGTCCTACTCAGGACTCAACATGATGACCAGAAACCCAAGGCCCCATACTCCTTTCACCAGAAAAAGTGGCCATAAAACAGACACAGCTAAAGGAATTAGGGAATGGAAGAAGATGTCCCCCCCAAAAAGTGGCTGTCCCTGGTCCCAGAAACTATCTTCCTTGTTGAATGCTGCTGAGGCTATAGCTTATAAAATAAGAATTAATATTACTTTACTTTTATCTTACCGTCCCTCTGAAGGGTTTCAGAATACTTTTATTTTTATTTTTAAAATTTTTTTTATTTTTTTTTTATTGAATCATAACTTTGTACATTGATGCATTTATGGGGTTCAGGGTACTGCTTCAATATACAATGTGAAATGCGTACATTGAACTAAGTAACACATCCATCACAATTGTACTCATTTCTTAATAGTTTTGAAATGTACCATTGCATCACGTACATTAGGTGTGGTCCCCCCAAATATCCTCCCTCCCATATCTCCCTACCCTTCCCCTCTTTCTCTTCTTCCCTTCTACTTTCTGGACTATAGTTATCGTATATACTCGAGTATAAGCCGAGTATTTTTGTGCCGAAAATTTGTGCCGAAAACCCTGAACTCGGCTTATACTCGGGTCATACAGGTTATTTGATTCCGCCCGCGCACCTAATCAAATGCACGTAGTCTCCAGTCGTCTTCTGCCGTCTGCTTGAGGGGGCGGTGCTTCAGTTCAGTCCACAAGTCGCAGCTGAGCTGAAGAGGTAGGCGGCTGAACTGAACCGTATTCCACTGAACTATTTAACCCACAATATTTAATGGCACATTTAATTAAGTGAAAACCCCATTTAAGGCAGTAAAGTTTTAAAGTTGTTGTTGCTAGTTTACAGTTTTTCTTTAGCAATAAATATTGAAAAGCATTTAA